>LGRX02016879.1:0-17008 GCA_001247695.2 Cymbomonas tetramitiformis | reverse complement strand
TGTGCGCTGTAACCTCCTCCCCCCTCCACCACACCCCTGCAGTGCCCGGAGGGCTCATTGTGCTGTGTAACCTCCTGCCCCCTCCACCACACCCCCCTGCAGTGCGCAGAGGGCTCATTGTGCTCTGTAACCCCCTGGAGGATACAGAGCCTCCTCCTGGACCCACCGTCAAAGTTCAATAATGACGTTCATCTAAAATTATTGGCGCATAGCTAGGAGGGAAGTGCACTGTTACGTCTACTGCTTCTTGCCTGACAAATGGATGACCTCATGTTCTAAGTCCTTGTGACATGTTGCAATGCGGCATGACTATCCAGGGACATCAACGCTATGGGAAAGCAGTGATCAAATACACACCGCTCTTCGTGGGAGTTTCTTCTCATTGGGTGGGCGCAAGATCCGTCCTATGATCAGTGGCAATTTTCTTCTTCTTCTTGAAAATTTCAATGTCAGGTGATAGCGCAGAGCCACTTGTTGCGCTAGTAAGCGAAAGAAATTACAGTGCTGAAAGACTGGTCTACCAATTTCTTATGAGAGAATTTATATGGTATGTCTACCCCCCCCGGGGACTGGTAGTATACAGTTGGTATGTCTGGCTTGTGGTATGACTATTGCTCACCAGGAACCACCTGCTTTATGTCGTAGGCCGTCTGTAACATTAACAAGTTAGTCATGCAATAATTGTGTGTTTTCTAATGTGAGCAAATACTATCACGTGAACAGGGATCCATTGTGCTGTTGTAAAAATAGTAATCAGACACCAATTACAGGATGTAGGGTTTAAGACTCCTCAGCCCGATATGGGGTTTGTATGAGGCTGTTTCCGGAACTGCATATGCCCCACCAGCAGTGGATGATCCACCTACGTAGTGCCCACT
This sequence comes from Cymbomonas tetramitiformis, assembly GCA_001247695.2. NCBI lineage: Eukaryota > Viridiplantae > Chlorophyta > Pyramimonadophyceae > Pyramimonadales > Pyramimonadaceae > Cymbomonas > Cymbomonas tetramitiformis. Next base: position 16,130 of record LGRX02016879.1, on the reverse strand, counting down.
TCATTTTCCACTCAGCTTGTAAGAGTAAAGTTCAGAGCACGGTGCGTGCTGTAACCGCAATGCTCGAGATTTGGGCATTATGAATATGATGGCACATAGTGAGGGGTCCTACATCTAGTCCGTGAATGATGCACGGTTTTGATGCCTGCCATCCCAGATGAAGGAACACAGTCTCTGGTCGTTGCAACCTCATGATCCATCTGTCGGTGATAGCAAAGATACAACCATGCATCGATAACATACCAGTTTCTCCTGACACTCCACAGATCCTTTCGATGTCAGCAAATGACGGCGTAAACACGACAGGTTCGGGATGCCAGTTTCTCCTAACACCTCTCACAGATCCTTTCGATGTAAACAGATCGCGGCTTATACACAAGCTTTAGGGATAGGTGTATAGCGCGCTCACAGATCCGCTTGATAATCAGCTGCCTCTACAATTATGTCGCGCTTGGGGAAACCCCCCGTGGGAACAAAAACGATAGCGCTAGAGAATTACGCACTGCGTAGTCACAGCGCTCTCAATCCTGCCACGCTATGATGCATGCTAGGCGAGTGTGCTCAGAAATCTAACTGAACCGGGGCTATATAAGCTAAGCTCGAAGTACAAAGCCAACTTAATGCATTATCTTTAGGGCAGGAAAGATTAACCAATATTTTGACTGATTGTTTGGACAGCATATCAACGAATACAATTATTTTCCAAACTTGAATGAATGTTCTCCTGAAATTCCAGGACTAAATACTTGGATCTCAACTAACTGTACAGCTCTAGATGGCATCTTAGCAGAACAGTTATTTCCTCAATCACAAGCTGACACATCATCATTCGCTGCACCCGCATTTACTGCACCGCCAACTGCAGGCAGGCTAGATTCACTCTTTTGCAAGACTATAAATCTACTTTGCCCCTTGATGGCCAATCAGATAGAGCTCATTCTTTTGCTGCCCTTTTTCTACGAGGTGCTACATCATCATCCTCGTCATCAGCATCATTGTCTTCATCACGACAGTCCTGGAGATTCCTCTTCTTCACCATTGCAGAGATAACATCATCAAGACTGCCCGAGGTGGCTGAAGGGCCAGCCAATCCAGAAGCCGGATGTACGGAAAACTGCTGGATGAGCGGAGACTTGTACGAAATGGTCACCCATATGAATCTCTGCTGATAATATACAACGTGCATCCCTTTCTTCTTCATCTCCTCACGATTTTTATCAGTAACGGCAATTGCAGACTTGATATCGAAGGGCTCTTCATCATCCACGTCAGTAGACCCATCAGTAGCATTGTTATCACTGAGTTCGGTGAGCTCCCGGGAAGAGGTCGTTCCAAGAGCAGTCTTCTTAGGATCTCCACGGTTATCGCGATCATCCGGGTCGTCACTATCACTGTGACCTGCTGCTCGCCTTTGTCCAGGGGGCACGCAACCATACTTGCGTCCATAGAAGGGAATCCCATCGTGATAATACAGATTGTCACAACCAGCATAGTCGAAGGGCGCGACAAACTCTTTCCCCTTCGTGACGTCATCGAGGAACCATCCAGCACCTCTCATACGCTCCCAGCGAACTAGACTTCCATCGGGCTTGACAAGGATGTACTGCCAAGATCCTTGACACTGTACTTCAGGATCACCATGCATTGCTGTCAGAGGTTCTGGAGTGAACGGAGGCTCGTTACTCCACATCCGATGGCTGCTGCATTGGAAATTATCGCAACTTGCAAGCGGTTCATAGTGGTGTTTCTCGCTTGGTCTCCTGTCACACTAACTGTAGGCAAATACAATATATCTTTGCATTATCGCTGTCGATAAGTTGGTCGTATTAAGGTGCAGTGGCGTGATCACTATGATCATTCCGTGCGAGTGAAAATACACAGTTATTTGCGTATGACGACATCAGATACGGCAATCGATGACACCCCCAAGCAGAGACGAATATATGGTCTACGCAGCGTATAGCTTGAATTTTCAGGTACCGACCTGCACAAACGCGTGATGTCTTTAATAGCTTGTGGGTCAAATATTGCTATACGTGTAAGGCGAGATGAAGATTGCCCCCCGCAGCCCAATATATTTGGAGGTAATTGCTGTGCGACATAATTCGATAATTGCGGCTGAACTACATCACCAATGTTGCGCATGCACCAAATCATACCACGATGGAATATGCGCCAAAGGGTCAAATTTGAGGAAGAATTTTCAAGGATCCTTTCGTCGCGATCCATCAATCATCTCTTTTAATCTGTTCAGCACCGGTATGAAGTATAGATAGGGGATATTACATAGCTAAAACAACACTTTGAATCGCAAAATCGGAATGGCCCCGAGGACGTCACCGTTCAGCCACTGTGGAGCAATGCATACGGCGGGGGGAATAGCTTCCTCCCGCTTTGCATACATGGGTTGTTGATGGGCACGCAACGCCATATCTTGTGGGATCGATCGATATATTTATCGAGCGAGGCCAGAATTTCGCGGTTGTTTGGGGTCGCAGTCGACGATTTCAGGGCTGCTCAGCATCAGCCTATAAACTATATATGTTCCCGGTAAGGGCTGATGATCATGCACGCATGCTTACCATCTTCGGCAGTAAGGGGTCCAAAGTGTGCGAAATATTTGAACATCTGATAGGGCGTTCTCACAATTGAATGCTTTTCAAGAAACGCCACGTTGCTCCGATGTACACTACATCATAGTTTTTCAAGCAAACCAAAAGCTGGTTGACTGAGATGGTTACGTGGAGAATGCGTGGCATGACTGGCATTTGATGATATCAGAGATCTATTTGAGCCCTGGAAGAATTTCTCCTGATTGATTCGATTCCAACGATATTGCGGGACCACGTGTGCACTTGATTACACTTTCACATGAATCCCTAGAGGTCACATATCCGTCAGGAATGCCGCAAATGGCATTATAGGGTGTTGAGTTTCAAAAAATAAAAAATGGAAATCGTTTGGGGGAGGGGGTTGGGCCTTTGGCGCCGAAAGGGGGCTTTGGGTCAAAACCCCCGATAACATTTTCCAGGACATTTTCTTTTGAAATTCAACACTCTATTAGTGTGCCGTTGGGCACGGCGGCTATGAGATCTCGAATGTGATGGGGCATGCGCACGGCAAAGAGTATGAGCTAGGACGTGAGACGGATACAGATATGTTCTGGGGAAATGATATGTATGACAGAATGACATCGGGACAGTATGACGGACTGGCATCGTGACAGGATTCGACAGAACGAATGCGATTCAAGATCGAGATTTGAACTGAATTGATGAAGAATCGAGATGTGATTGGGAGATTTAGATTTGTACATTTCGGGTCACGGAGTAATTGGGATTGCTGCCGTGACGGTCGGTAAAGGTGTAAACGGAAACGTCTTCGGCCTTCAGAATTGAGTTTACAGTTTGCAATACAACATACCTGACATTTCGTTCAGTGATAATATACAATAAAAAGATCTCATTTCGTCGGATCAACAAAAAATACATGATTTGAAGTGAATGCCTATAGTCCTCCGGGACAATTAGACTAAAACGGCCATACCTATATATGTATATATATATATCATCTCCAATTTTGGTGGCTCGTGAATATAAATGAGCAATGCAACACATGAAATTTCCAGGACACACAAGGTATTAGTGTGTTGCTCATATTCTAAAGAAACGTTCAAAGAATCACCCGGGGGCGGAACCACTATGAATTCCATATCACCCGTTGTACAGTCGTTCACTTACGGTGCCACATCCAATATATACCTCACAAATCTTGAATTTGATGCTCAGAATCAAGTCGCCGACACGCTATCAACATTTGGCTGACAAGAACTTGGATGAGATACTTCTATGGCAGCTGTATATCCACACTGGTGACAAAATGATTGTACAACTGAAATCTATAAAGCTGTATTATTTGATACTATAGATTCTGGTGATTAGATGTTCTGGTGATTAGATCGCTCGACAATTCATTTGTATGACGGCTGCATATTTACACGAAAATTGGTGATCAGACGATTCTACAACTCACTTTTGCTCTCTTGGCTTTGAGGGATATCCAAATATGGCTGTAAACACTTTGCAAGTTCTTCGTGCCCCTCCATACTTGGGTTTTTGTAGTCTGGCATCAACATGCGCATAATAAACGACTTCTGTGTGTCTAGAAATTGCAGCCCACAGTCTACGAACTGCACCATGTCATCCGCGCCCTCCGCTACAGCCTCCTCTGGGATCCAAACGATCGGAGCATTCCCTTCAGTGCAAGCCATGCGTCGAGCAGCCACTTCAGTGCAAGCATTCACTGCAACTGAATCACTCAGCAGTAAGACAACCATGAGATGCATCAGCCATGAAGTAGCTGATGAAGTAGGAGCAAATATAGCTCGGTTCACTCTCATTTACTCAAGATGCGGCCGAATGGCAACATGCACAACAGTGTATGACCTTCACCGCTTTGACGATGACTTTCCGTGTACATGGGACTAAGTGAAGACTTCCCGACTCGGATGCTTATATTCAGCGTTAAAGACAGTATGCCCTCCGCGACCTAAGAGAAGTGTTCCCCCGCGAAGATGACCATACTCCAAGCTCAACCATTCCCAGGTTTCCTTTGAAGCCTGAAGAATGCTCAGGAGACGGAAGAACGAAAAATACCGATTAAGTCGTTCACTGCTGCAATGTCTTGTCGGATGGGCAATTGCTGCGTATGCCCAATATCCCTCTCACAGTAAGAAAAAGGTTTACTTCAGGACGAAGTAAAGATTGGCCATGGTGGGCTATTACAGGTGAAGGGCACAGCACGTGCACTGCACGGAAGGCATGGAAGTGACTGGGAAGAGGACAGAAGGACCATGTCACGAGGATGGTAGTGCCTCCCGAATACACACGACTTGAGGTGCAACGAGGCAGCTGAGGGGTCCCCTTAGCACTTGCACTCCCGCCCCGTTTCCGAGTTCAAGGCCCGTCGTGCAAACAACGAGTGCGGAGCAGAGGGTGCTCATGAAAGGCCCGAGCTGAAAGGAATTCCGGCGAGGGAGGACCCGCCAGTTACGGACCTGGTTAACAGTTTGCACTTTGCCTCGAGGGAGGATTCCCACCACCACCACGTTTGCCATAGGCACCGATCTGCGAATATAGTCCACGATTGCCAACGTGCTGTCCGCAGTTTCGTTAACGGTCCTTGCAGGGAGCTTCGCGATGTCATTTCCCCCTGTCATGACGACTATGTTCTTCACGTGCAGACCCTGTCACGGCCCTTATACAAATTCAGACCTGTGAAACACTTGGTAGTTCACCGAGCAGTACACCGGCTCCATCGTCAGTACGTGTGAAACACCCAGTTCACGCAGGGTTAGCACCCTCTGCTGGCAGGACCCAGAGTGGCAAATAGTGCGAACAGCGGGTTCTGTCGGCTTGGGCGACGAAAGGAAAGTGAAAAGAATCAGAAGGCAAGCTTTGAAGTGCTGCCCGCGGAAATAAACGAGAACACTGAGCGCAGATGCAATTACTCGCCGCTTTTCCTCACAACAAACTAGTATGCTAGCGCCAACAAAGAGGCGATATCCGCCAGAAGATGTGCCACAACAACAAACACACACCACCACCCACCTCCACAGAACGCCCATCCACACAGTGAGAGGTGTGAGGCAAACCAAACAAACTTAGCGTGACCAACAATTTATTGGAGGAGAGAAGACTGGAAGAGCAGGGATGGAACGTGACTTGCACACTGAAAGATGTGAGGAGCACGGGAAGGTCTAACCACCACATCAAGCAAAACAGACAAAAAGAGATCAGTTTCCCATCAGCAAAAGAATGTAAATCAAAATTCAAACGTGGCAGGTAGGGACACTTTCCAACACTGTTTATCAACGAACACTGATTATCAACACACCGCGTACGACACACGCACAAACCCAACCGCATCGCGCACGCCAACCGAAGCCAGCCCACCAAAAGTCCTGTGGAGTGAACAAGAAAATCATGCACGAGCACCCGGGCAATGCGGAGTGAGCGACGCTCGAGTGGCACGCGGGCGGGGCGGTAATTCATTCTTTCTTGTTCACATAATGCGCATAGCAAGGCTAGCACCCAAGGGCTTCCCCTAGAATCAAGGGACGACAAAGAGTGTGAATGCAACCACTCTTTGACTCGTTGCAAACATTTAAAGTTTGTTGCGTTTCAAACGACTTCAACCTTCAAAGCCTCTCGCGAAGTTCAACATCCCTCTCAATAATTAGCACAAGCAGATTAATCTGCACTCCCGACAATCAAGTATTACCGGCTTGAGCTTAGGGACAGTCACGTCCCACCAGCTCAGCTAGAACTCCCTTTGGCTCATGTCTAGTAAGTCCTACCAACTTGCGAGTCTGCTTCTTGACGCGTGGACTGGAAGCCTACAGTAGCCCGGAAGCTTAGGAACACAGTGCGATTTACGGTTGCACCAAGCAAAAAGAAACGCATCATTAACAGAATCATAGATTCGGTGGATAAAGGCGTGCTTGCCAACTGCGCATAACTCCCTTCACGGAAAAGCGTGCAAGCTTGCACCGTTATACTCAGCTAAGCCCTTGAAGACGAAAGGGTTTGATCAACTCCTCCCTCTGGTAACCAAATACAGAAATCGAAGCAGCAAGGTGCGTAGGACGAGTTGTGCCGTGAACGTTCCTCGTGGACTGAGTGATACAAGTAAAGCGCCTCATAGCTGTCCTCCGGCACCGCGCGCGCAACAAGCGCACTGCACGCGATAACGTCCAGCGTCAACTAAGCACTCGACACAGTGCACATCGTAAGCTTGGCAAGCGGGAGTGACCTTGGGAAGTTCTCCATCTTTGATACGCCAAAGAAGATGAGGAGCCTCATCCCTGTGAAGGCATGCACGGTGGGTACTCGTCAAAGTAGAACGGCTTGCTGTCGTCCAAAAAGTCAAGTGCAAAACAAATGTCGGTTTCCAGACTACCTGTTAATATGATTTTGATGGGAAGTCTTTTGCTAGAGAAGCTTGAGTGTGAAGCTCACCAGGCAATGCCGAAGGCAGCTGCCTTTATATTGCCATAGTACTTGCTGAAGACGTGAGGCGTGCCATTGCAGCGCACACACTTTCCGTTTCCTTCAGTGCCACGCCATGTTTCGACGACGGTATCGCCAAGAAACAAAAGATCTAGTCCCCCGCTTTTCTTCCAATCGTTTGCCTCTTGTATAAGTCTGCGTTCGCGCCCGGTCTCGCCCATCACCCATCAACCTCGCTTGAAACGCGAACACGTTCTTGTGACATCTGCGATTCCAAAGCGTTCGACCGCAAGATAATTGGTTGGGATGTGAACCAGTTCACTCGCAGTGCAAAAGTACGTTAAACGGGAAAATTGTATCTCGGAAGTGAAAGCTACACGGCGTAAAAAGTTATCTATGTTATAGCGAAAACACGGCGGTACCCTCGTTTGGGTTATGTCGTATACGTGCGAACGCCGTCTAAGCCGATGAGATTAGATTCAGAACTAAGTTGGTAGTGGGGGCCCACGATTTATGGAACTTGTGCCACCAAGGGAACTGCAACACCGGCCTGGGATGATTGATAGGTTCAACTGAAGACGGATCGTAGTCCTCGAACTCGACCTCATCGGACACGGCAATATAGACAATCAAGAGCAAACTGAAAATACGGAGAGCAAAATTCATGACTGTAAAATTTCGTGGTGGACTTTTGTTTTGCTCTAACTGGCGCGTTACGAGTAGATCCCCCTTGCCTTTCAAGTGGTTGCTGCCTGTCGCAGTCAAACTTGAAATTTGCAAGTTTCTAGTTTCAAGTTTGAGATTGAGGCCTCTCTTGTTTTGTGTTTTACGACATTTTCATTTATGATTTAACTCTATACTGTAGATATGACGTGCAACGGAGCAACCCCCCAGCTGCAGCTCAGCGGGGGGGGTGACCTAGTCCCCTGAGCTGTAATGTAATGCTGTTGATCCAATGGAATGGATTTCCCGATTTTCGGTCGAGTGATGATGAGGATGCACCAGCAGTCCTCTCGTCTGCTCTTTATGTTCAACAGTCACAGGACCAAAGCAAGTAACCTTGTAACTTGTAACCTCAACTTACGGGTGCTCCACGGAAAATAAGGATCCCCGAAAATAAGAATCTTATAGGATGTTCGGGCCGTCGGATGGTCCTTAACACTGGCTTAATTACCAATATTAATTTCCAATATTAATATTAATATGAATTTCGAATAGGGAAGGGTTATACGCGCTGGAACTGGAACGTGGTTTCCGTCTCAGTCCCGAAAAAATTCTGAACCAGCGTGACGGTCATATCGTCTCGCATCGTCTCGCGTGTCATCGTGAATTTAATTTCCAGGATTATTAAAACAAATCATCTATTTATCTTCCATCGATATCGCGGATACGATTGCCGTTGGCGTTGACTCGCTCAAGGATAAAGAGCTGCGCACCAACATTTACTGCTCATAATTTTCTCAACGGTCCTTCGCTTCGCCTCATGGGCGGAACGATGTCGTGGCTGCTGTGTTATGCGCAGGGATTTCGGAAGTGTTTGACTGCTTTTTATTTTTCAGTTTGTTTATGCATATGTGCCGACTCACGATACTCGTTTTGTGCAGCTTGTGTCGCAGGTTTTCCGATGGCGAGGAGGGGCGCGCTTTCTTGAGGTGTGGAAGTCTAGGGCAACCTAGCTTGGGATCACACCCAACCACATCGGACCCACCTTGTTCTGACGTTTTATTCAACTCACTTTGAATATGCATACAAAGTTTGAGCAGCATCGGGTTGGGATAGGCTACAGACTGATTTTGTTTTTGGGTTTATGGCGTGTTCTTCGCGACCTCTTGGGGTGTGGAAGTCAAGGTTGGGCATGCCAACCTTGCTTGGGTTCGAACCCAACCACATCAAAGGCATCTCATTTGCATATATTCATGCACTTGTCTTCGATATTCATGCAAAGTTTTAGGATCTTTGAGTTAGGATAAGCCTTAGGCAGATTTATCTTTGTGGGTTATGGCGCATTGTTTCCTTCTTGAGGTCGACACAAAGCATGAAAAGCTTTGCAGCCGAGGGCTTTTCGTGCGTCCTAGCGCACCAAACTTGGCACTAATATTGCTGACAGTAATATTAGTGCACCCTCTTAAGCGCAAAGACTTTCATTGAGTGTACACGGAATGGTCGCCTCTTGATAAAGAGTAATTTGGGTTTGGGTTTAACGTACCCAAACCCAAAGATGCCAATCAGCCGAGGGCTTCCCGTAAGTTCTAGATCACGAAACATGGCATAAATACTTCCAACGTATGTAACTTCAAGTTACGCGAAGCTCAAGGCTTCAAGTTACTTGTGCGCGAAACGAGCAAATTATTTCTAAGGCAGATTTATTGGGTTTGGGTTCGAACGTACCCAAACCCAAAGATGCCAAAAAGCCGAGGGCTTCCCATGCGTTTTAGCGCATGAAACTTGGCACAAATACTGTCAACATATATACCTTTGAGTTACCTGAAGCTCAAGGCTTCAAGTCACTTGTGCGCGAAACGAGCAATTGATTTCTAAGGCAGATTTATTTGCTTTGGGTTTGGGTTCGAACGTACCCAAACCCAAAGATGCCAAACAGCCGAGGGCTTCCCGTGCGTTCTAGCGTACGAAACTTGGCACAAATACTGCCAACGTATATATATATGAGTTACCTGAAGCTCAAGGCTTCAAGTTACTTGTGCGCGAAACGAGCAATTGATTTCTAAGGCAGATTTATTTGCTTTGGGTTTGGGTTCGCCATGAACCCATAAGCCTACGACAAGACCTAACGTCATTAAACGCAAATATGGATAACTATTGAAGTTACATAAAAGATAACAGTACGATACCGACGTGGTTGGGTTTGATTCCAAGCGAAGTTGGTAAACGCCAACTTTGACTTCCACACCTCAAGAAGGAAACAATGCGCCATAACCCACAAAGATAAATCTGCCTAAGGCTTATCCTAACTCAAAGATCCTAAAACTTTGCATGAATATCGAAGACAAGTGCATGAATATATGCAAATGAGATGCCTTTGATGTGGTTGGGTTCGAACCCAAGCAAGGTTGGCATGCCCAACCTTGACGTCCACACCCCAAGAGGTCGCGAAGAAGACGCCATGAACCCAAAAACCAAAATCAGTCTATAGCCTATCCCAACCCGATGCTGCTCAAATTTTGTATGCATATTCAAAGTGAGTTGAATAAAACGTGAGGACAAGGTGGGTCCGATGTGGTTGGGTGTGATCCCAAGCTAGGTTGCCCTAGACTTCCACACCTCAAGAAAGCGCGCCCCTCCTCGCCATCGGAAAACCTGCGACACAAGCTGCACAAAACGAGTATCGTGAGTCGGCACATATGCATAAACAAACTGAAAAATAAAAAGCAGTCAAACACTTCCGAAATCCCTGCGCATAACACAGCAGCCACGACATCGTTCCGCCCATGAGGCGAAGCGAAGGACCGTTGAGAAAATTATGAGCAGTAAATGTTGGTGCGCAGCTCTTTATCCTTGAGCGAGTCAACGCCAACGGCAATCGTATCCGCGATATCGATGGAAGATAAATAGATGATATGTTTTAATAATCCTGGAAATTAAATTCACGATGACACGCGAGACGATGCGAGACGATATGACCGTCACGCTGGTTCAGAATTTTTTCGGGACTGAGACGGAAACCACGTTCCAGTTCCAGCGCGTATAACCCTTCCCTTTCGAATATATGAACCGTCCATTTGCCCGATTTAATTACTCCGTCCAGCACCTTATATTCGGTGGAGCACCCGTACTTACTTACTTAAACAACCAAACCGCGAATGATAGAGCGGGATGATGACATTATTAGCGTCAGTCATGGTCATGGCTCAGTCAGCGTTCACTGTTTATTCTTTGTAATAAAATTAAAAATATAAACGAATAATGAGATAATCGAACGATCCGATTTCAGATGGCGTACAGCGCTACAGTACTCCTACAGCAACAGGCCTAGCGGAGATCTCAAAATTGAGATCGACCAAGCCTAATACAGTGACACGATTATTGCGATAGATAGTCGATAGTGGCCCCGCCAACTTTCCAGTTAGCGTTTCCAGCTGGCCAGCTTATCAAGGAGCTTAATGTGAGCTCTGCTACAAGTATTGAGCATTTTTCTTAGCGACCCGCCCCAATCTCTCCGAGAATTATTTCGGAAGGCTGAATATCTGGGTATCCACTCGGCAACTCATCTAACCATCAATCTCTTCCAAGTTCAGGAAGACACGACGGGAACAACGAGTGCACCGGTGTAGATCAATACCAGTTGTGAGAACCAGAGCACGTTGCGCTCCTTGTAAGCGCACACATACGACTAACTTGTTGAAGAGTTTTGCAAGTATTTGTGGATTCTATGGATATTTGGGGTTTGTAGTTTGTCACCTTTGCGGAGTTCGTATTGACATATAGATAGTAGAACTGCATTATGCTCCTCTCTCACCTCTACCTTTTGCGCTCTTTACATCGCACGGTTCATTTCACTGTACGGGATATTGTGTTTTAAGTTATTTGGTTTTTAGACTCTGCGTACACGCGCTTCAACGACAAGAAACTGTTCACGTCTAATAAGGCGTGTGCTTATGTTAAGATCTTCTACCGAAGATCTTGTAAAGTAGAAGGCGCGAAGTGCCCTCTGAAAATGAAATTCCGGGCGGTTTGTTCACACGCAGGGTACTGCAGTGCGATATGGCGGAATATCACACTATCTACAAAAACCGTAAAGTGGAAACGACTGAGTGGGATGATATTCAAAGGAGTATTGGGAACCTGCCAGAGTTGCCAAAACAAGCCGAACCTTCACCCTACACTCCAGAACCGGACGTGGTTAGAAATAAGGAGTGGCTCGAAACTAAAAGCACGCAAGAGCTAGAAGACCTTGAAGACGACAGCGAGGTTCAAGATGATCGGTTCCTTGAAGAGTATAGGTGCGTTTTCACTCACACCTAGTGCATATTGTCTGTCGACTCTTGTTTAATAATCAGGTTCCGTGCCCAATTATGCAGAGCGAAACGTTTGGCCGAGATGAAAGCAGGCGCCGTCGGTCCAAAGTATGGGAGTGTTTTATCCATAGGCTCTGCGGACTGGGTGCGCGAGGTGACCAACGCGGGCAAAGGGCAGTTTGTGATTGCACACCTGTACAAGGACGGGTGCGTTTCCTTCCCTCACAGCCAGGAATTTACGTTTTAACATATGGTATCGTTATTGCTATACTCCTCACTTGAAACGCTGGCTTTGGTGCTACCGCTATCTCTCCCGATATGATGCGACTGGCTGTAGGGTTCACCTTCACGGCTCATCCAGAGCTGGGGCTAGGTACGGAGCTCGCTCTCGAAAATATATGTTAGCACCGCTCAGGGTTCAAGGCATCCTGTAGAAAATAACCTCTATGGACACAACGGGTTCGGTCCCGCGTCGTGCAGGAACGCTGGCTGCCAGGTACTGTCAAAAGCACTTGATCAAGTAGCAGAGAAATACCCTGGAACCAAATTTGTCAAAATTGTTTCGACCGAGTGCATCCCAAACTATCCCGACGCCAACTTACCTACCCTGTTGGTCTACCGCGACACGGACGTGCATAAGCAGTTCGTGGGGCTTGGCCCCTTTGCGGGTTACAATACAACTCCAGAAGGTACGTTTGCACTGGGCACTCGAAGGACGAAAGCTTTCCTTCCGAAGCAAGATGATGTTGTAACCTGATTGTCATGAGTGCGGACACGCGCGCTTTGCAGCACACGCTTATTGCACTGGGTCAACCCAGGGCCGAAGTCAACGGTATCTGAGTTTCAAGATGCTGTCACGCAGCTCGCTCGTCGAGGCTCAGTCTGAATCGAGAGCCACCCAGCGGCATTTGAAAGATTTCAGAGTGCTTGCAATTCGATTCCGTCCCTGTAGTAGTTCGTATTTTCCAGTTCTTCAGACTTGCCCTTTTACTTCTCATGGGTATCCCGCTCATGCACGTTTGGTGCTGTGTCACAGACGTGGCGTTCGTTCTTCATCAAATCGGGTGCCTAGGAGTGGCAAATCCCGGCGAGGAGAGGAAAAATGACGCAGTTTCGGAAAGAGTGAAAAGGGAATACCTAGAAAGCCTTTTAGAGCGCATGTCAAGAGCTGCTGTAGATGAGGATGAAGGTGATACTGACAGTGACATCGATAGTGATTAATTTTAGATGCAGTCCCGCGACGGCAGGATCTGCAACAGAATCGCGATGGGGGATATCCAACGTTCTCAGCATGCTCCCTTGAAATATAGCAGCTTTGCTCTCACATATCTTTTCAGTTGCCATAATAAAATAGCTGTACATATTTTACATAGTGTGTCAGAATAGGGTGTTAAAGCTCCTCATCCGTTTTACGGATGCTTCACTCCAGACCTTATGCTTGCGAGGTGGCACGAATATTGCTAATCACGGTATTAGTTCTCGTGTGCTCTCTCCCCAGTTATTGTTTCCATGGCATGCTTGAAAGCGAAAAAGACTTATCAGCTTAGTTTGCAGTCACGACTGAAAACTGAGCTGATGCGGCCACGGATCGGCTCAATCAAGAGCTCAAAGAATACCGTGTCTACTTTATTGATTTTTATATCAAATAATTATTAGGCTAAAAATCGGGTAGTCAAAACTAAACGAAGAAAATTTAAATAATTCCCACCTCGTAGGCGTCCAAAAACAAACAAAGTGAGTTGATTAAATAATGTGCCGCGCATGCCCTTACAACAAATTCAAACAGCAAAGTATTAATCATCTGCAAATTAATTTCGACAGAATGCTAATGTGGCAAGACCACGCGTGGGGATATACCTAGTGGAAATGAGTAGGCAGTGACTTACCGCACAATAGCGTGAACAGTGCAATACCGTGCAACAGTGTAATAGGTACCGTACCGTGCAACAGAACAATACAATGGTAGAACATCAAGTGTGCAACGGTTTAAATGTGCAAGAATACAACTTAAATTGTGTGTTACGGATACCACTTCTCACTTGCTTACAAGTACCGGATTGTAGGGACTTGCCTAGACGCCGTACGACATGTAATTCTACGTGTGGTGCACACACTGTGAATTTCAGTGTTGCATGTCATATGAGCACCGTCTGCGCAGTGAATACCCCTTCTATCTCGAGCTCTCATGGTGCCACTCAGAGTAAGTGTTAATTGAGCACAAAACGGCAATGGGTATGGCACCGATATCATAAGCATCTTTTTAAAAAAAGGGGAAACGAATGTGCAACAAATATTTGAATATATGAAAAACACTAAATATACGAAACACACAACTGTGAACAAACAAACAAAGATAATTAAATAATTCTGCATCGATCTCGGCTTAAACAAAGTTAAATTCAATTAAATAATTACTTTCGGCGGACCAACAGCCTTAATCAATTACTTTATTCAGGTCTATTTTGGCAATCAAAGTCGATAAAGTAAACACGGTATGTAGTCGTGTTAGGAATACATATACGTGAGCTACAATCGTAGAAGCAATGTTTACTTGATGTTTTTCAAGTAACAGTGGATGGGTGTATGCATGCAATTGCACGGCCAGCGCGTCGTTCACACACCTAACAACACCTTCAAATCTTAAACTTAGCAGCCTTACTCAACACAAGATGTCATGTCACCGTGTCACGCAATAGCTTGTAACTGAAAGTAGCTTGGCGCATATCATGACAGGACACACCGCAGCAGTCATTAGCAAATGACCGCTATAAGCATGGAGTCAAACACGGCAAGGAGTAATGCCACGAAACGCGTGGACTCTACACCCTTATTCCTTGCACAACACTCGCCAAAACTCAGGGTACCATTGAGCAGGCAGTGTGCTAGATCGATCTAATTACTTGCTTGACTCACAGTGCAGCTACTAATTTGTTATACTACACTACAATACAATATGTTTGTCAGCACTCTGTCTGAAAACAATATATATATCTGCAATGCATGCAACTATATTTTCTTTGGTCAGCCAAGAAAATAACATCCATTGTATGATATGTATGGGGAAAGTCTGTGTGGCCTAAGATCTTCTTGCACATGCACATTCCTGTTTAGCGAGGGTGTGCTGCCGGACGGGCATCCCGAAGATATCAGCTTGTCTGTACATCACGCTGGCGTTCCGATACAAGCGGTGTATTTTTCCTAGGATGCATGAGATGGACAATGGAAATGTTAAAGGCGTGGAGGGAAAGTGGAAACTGGTAAGTGTGGCCCGGGCCAATGTCGGAAAGCACACCACCAACTGTAACCCCCAAAAGCTGCTGTCAGAAACGCGTACTTGGAACATGGCTAAGCATGTGTAGAAAGTCGTAGCAAACAAGAGACAGATATAGGCTGCAATAATCACAATGTATTCCTCACTCTAAAATATTTAATGACAACATCAAAGCACGACACTCAACTGAAAAGGAAAACACCATGAAGCAGAGGCATCCAGGTACTTCCTAGACTCTAACAACACGATGCTTGACCCGGCACGACTACGCGGCCTGCAGAATTCGAGAGATGGGGGACATGATGCTATGAGCAGCAGCCATGTCATCATGCGCATGCACCGTGCACAATGTGGCTCAGCAGATTGTCCAATGTGGATCATGCACTTCCACCACGATACTGCATCCACTACTGGGATAAAAGTATCAAGTACACCACACTTGTCGAGGATGCACGAATACGTCGTGCTCCTAACCTGGACTTTGACACCAGGCATCTGGCTTCTTCCTCACTGTGGCAGGAAAAAACTTGCCCGCCAAAATGCCTGAATGTTTTCTCATGCACAAGTGGAACTGAAATGCAAGCAAAGTGGTCACGGGTTCACCTGAGAAAATATGATGATCAAGTGCTTCATGCTGGGCCCGGCACTGCCGAACCCGAATACATCTGCATTGCAGCTTTTCTTCTTCGATGCTCCATCTGTGACATCGCGCAGCCCGAGGTCGAGATCATACAAGCCCAGTCATTCCCCTCTCAAACAAAAGTGCAGTTGCCTGCACATGCAGACCATGCGCACCGATACGCGGGCGCCGTGCGGTGGCGCAGCAAAGCCAACACGAGTCCGAGCATTGCAGGGCCAACACGGGTCCGAGCATTG
>LGRX02016878.1:0-14840 GCA_001247695.2 Cymbomonas tetramitiformis | reverse complement strand
TATTCGAAACTATTTTCAACTCGCTATCTATATGCTCAATACGATAGGACACACGAAAGAAAACAAGCATGGGTTCTAACGCACAAATGAATACAGTAATCAATACAGTAAATACAGACCAATATAGCGTAAGTACGATCTTTTCTAATCTACTCCCTAAATATTCACTGCATGTCTATTGCAATTCCTACTTGAAAACTATTCGTAAAATACAAAGAAGCCTATCTACAATCTACAACGCGAGTGTTAGTTGGCGTCGTTGATGAGCACGTGCTATCATAAATTTTCAGCCATCCTACATCAAAGGACAAGTAACCAATCGTTAGTAAAGCTGAAAAAAACAAGCACGCAAACGAAACCAGTTCAAAGACAAGGGGTCAAAGGAGAATAGAAGTCGAAGGCGATGGAGTCGTTCGTGGGTTGAATCGCGTTTTCTCCGGTCCAACTCACGAGTCGATCTGAAAAGTAGCGCCAATGAAAAAGAGGTTAGCAACGAGGGGGAAAAGGGGAGAAAAATAAGAAGATATTTAAGGAGAATAAAAGTTTCGAGGGGGTAAGTTGGATTCGAACCAACCAAATCTAGTCCAAAGGGCTAGCGGGAGAAATCTCCCGTTCACCCCATGTAAACGTTCGTTCCGCGCAGATCTAACTACATCTGCGCGTAAAAAACACTACGTCACTAGTATTTGCACGCACGAGAAAATATGCACAAGCAACAATGACATTCACAAGCAACGCATGAAAACACAAGCAACGCTGCAGTAGAATTTTGTGCAGTGCAGACAGGCACTGCACTGTACAGATGGTCAAAGTAAAGAGGATTAATCTCGAACTCCAACGTTCACAAGTACTACTGACAACTATGCACTGTACAAGTATTGTGACATGACATGACGCCTACGGTGACACGCGGTCACCTCTGCTATCGGCTATCGCAATGTCGCATGTCAATGTGCTATCAGATATCGAGCTATCGATGTCGTGTCTCTCACCCGATCGCGCGACGTTGTCTTTTGTGTCATCACTCGAGTAATGTGTAATCGCCTGGCATCTTCTGGGATAAACTGAAGACTCTCGATTTTCGAACGCCGCGATCTGAACGGTCTGAACCTGTCCACGAACGGTCGGCGATCTGAACCTGCGCGAGTGGCGATGGTGTCCCCATGGCTAATAAGGGGGTAGAAAAGGCGTCGCTCGCTGTCCATAGGGGTGGACAGTGATTTTGGTGGTTCATACGTATGGACGAGCACTATCCATACGTGTGGACAGTGAAACGAGCATCCACACGTGTGGACGCCGCCAGGACATCCGAGCTCAATCCTAGGGAATCCACTATAATCGTCCACACGTGTGCGCACGTGTGGACGGCGTATGGATTCACCGTATGGATACCGTATGGACATCAGTTTTAAAAATTAGACCAGTCCATACGTATGGATTTAGCAACAAAAAAAAACGTCCATATGACGTCCATTGGGTGTCCATACGGTGTCACGGCTACAAAGAATCCCCTAAAGTTCCCTAAAATTTTCCTAAAAGTTCCCTAAAGTTTTCCTAAATATGACATTATGACACATACTTAAGTATATAAGCTACTGTATGTAAACATTGGGTCCTCCTAAAGTTGGGTAAATAGTGGTTGGACAAGGAAAGTATATATATCCGTATAAATTAAGTTTTAGGGAAATGACATAATATAAACCACTTCCATATTTAGGAAATCTGACGCTTTACTATTGGTTAGATATTTAGGAAACCCTAATATACTGCCATTTTTTGTTCCAATATCTAGGAAACCATAGGCACGGTGCTCCGCTATTGGCTAAATATATAGGAAAACCTAATATACTGCTCTGTTATTGGTCCAATATTTAGGAAACCATAGGCACGGTGCTGTGCTATTACAGATATATAGGAACCGAGATACTTTGGCGTTATTGGTCCAATGTTTAGAAACCATAGTACTGGTGCTCGCTATTGCTAGATGGATAGGAAAACCTTACATCGCTATGTTACTGGTCCAATGTTTAGGAAACCATATGCACGGTGCTCTGCTATTGGCTAGATGGATAGGAAAATAGAGTTTGCAGCTATTCTATTGGTCCAATATTCAGGAAACCATAGGCACGGTGCTCTGCTATTGGCTATATGGATTGGAAACCCTAATTTGCACCTCTGTCATTGCTGCATACAGCACTGTATGAGAAACTCCTTCACGGGCTCCACGCACATGCTCCTCTACAAAGATCAGGCAATTGTGCAATACGTCAGTGAAGTTTCGCTCAACTTATTGGATGATGCTGGAAGCTGACCACGCTGGGCATGATAAGGTGAATCCGGCGGTCCCATTAGTAACTGCCCGTGCGTACTTCATGATAAAGGTGCATTACGTGGTAGTGTTGACTACCAGGGAGATCAAGAAACATGGCTTTCGTGAGGACGGCGGCACATGGAACGATGAGACCTACACCGTTCTTTTTGTCCACCATCGTTACCCCTTGCTTGGACATAACCCTGATATTAACGTAATGTGTGCACCATGGTTAAAATACGAGTACAAAACGGCCTTTCTACCATACTATAGTCTCGCGACGTTAGGGTACTATTATACACAATATAGCATTTATAGTATGTATAAATAACTGCATAAATAGTTTGATATCCGTGTTATATTGTAGTCATAATTGCACCCTAAGTTTCAAATGGTGGTGTGAACCTAGTATGGTATCGACTTGTACTGTAAAAAGGATTTATGCACATCATGGCAATATCGGGGCCGTCCCGGCTGGTAACTGCGCTGCATCAAGTTACCTATGTATCGAGTTAGCACACGTCGGTGCTGTATCGGTGCTATACGGTATGGGGGCTATATCGGGATATGAGAAATAACACATTTATAGCCTCGATATAGCTATAGACGTGTAATACCATCGTTGTGCTATGTGGGTGCTATGTGAGTGCCATATATATCTGTGCAATAGCTATAGGTAGAATACAGAAAATCAGGCCCGCGCAGGGTTCGAACCCGCCCCCTAGCGCGTAAAAAGGGGGGGTCACGAGCATCGCTGAACCCCTTGGCTATCCTAGCCATGTAATGTGCTCAAAATCGGACCCGCGCAGGGTTCGAACCCGCGCCCTAGCGCGTAAAAGGGGGGAGTGGAATAGCACATTTGTAGCCTAGACATAGGTATGACATAGCTATAAACGTGTAATACCATCGTTGTGTTATATGGGTGCTATATCTGGGCAATATATATGCGATAGGTCTACAGTATCGTGTTAACCATGCGCTATCCGCATGTTATCCGCAGATACCACGTCGGTGAGTTCATTTCAACGCGCTTCACGAGGAGTCCTAGCTTTCCCCCCCCCGGGGGGGGGAGCAGCACATCACATCGCAAAGTCTTGGGGGGTTGTAGGCTTCCAACAAGACGATCGAGACCGTCAAAGACGCCCTCAAGCAGCAGCAGCAGCAGAAAACTATCCAGGATCTGAAGGATCAGATGGCCGTCGAACGGGAAAGCCATAGGCACAGCGAGAGGTACACCCAGGAGATCGCCATGCAGCTAATCTCGGTAAGGTTTCTTTCTTAGACTTTAGAATGTAAAGTTTTGTATTTTTTGTCTTTTCTATTTGTGTCCCTCGCAGTTCCGAAGTCTAGCACACTACTGACCATCTCTACTGGGGATTTTCGCAGGCTTTGATGCCCGCAGGCCAAGCTGCCACTTTTCGAGGTCTTCAGGGCGCATCGCAGCAGCCGCTGCCCGTGGCGATTGACGCCCAAGGTGCACCAGGAGTGCCTGTGGGACAGCCAAGGCTGGCACCTGACAGGCAAAGGGCGGCCGGGGTAGAGGCACAGAAGCTCGTCAGAGAAATAAAGGAGCAGACCACATCCGCAGCCCTTGAGGCAAACCTCAGGTTGGAGGAGCTCAAACGTCTTGCTTCCTTCTAGGGGGAGTCGGGCAGCACCGTCGACGCACTGTATGCACAGGCGGTGATTCGGATGTACAACTCTTTTTTGGGGGAAGTACCAGCGCCCATCTCCTAAGACCAGGTGCAAAAAGCATGCGGAAGACCTCACGCAACTGGCAGCGGATGTGAACGGATGATAACACGCTATTTGATGAAAACGACATTATGGAATGTCATTTATCAATTTAATTATAGATAGCTAAATAATTCCCAGGCGTACGAAAATAACGTATTTTCCGACGAGACGTGAGACACACGTATAAACGCGGGTGCCGATGAGGCTAATAGATAAGTACGTATGAGTGCTTATAGTAAATTCACAAGCAAATGCAAGCATTCAAGATGGTAAACACGATACAATGAAAATATGATAATGTGGTGACTAATTTCATTGTGTACACGTGTTTTATTAATGTTCAAGACTAGTCGTTAGCACTGCTGCCACAATCTACGCGGTATCTGCGTTTATTCTAGGTTCAAGACAGGCATTTGGCATGGCGTGCACTATCTAACACCTTCGCAAGCAGATACATTTGAATACGGAACGGTGGAGGCCTACTACTTGATCTAGGACCCTGCTACTAACAGCCCCGTGAGTCGCCTGGCCCTGGTGACCGCATACCCAACTATCATTAACGACATCTTGCGCAGCCGTGCCGTCTTTGTCCTAGGTGGCGCATGCGGTGTATTTTGCATGTTGGGATAGTGTGAAAAATAAAGTTAAATCTTGAAACACACCCGAATCACCCAAATGATGGTTCGCACAAAAGGTATAGGCTGGGTGAATATATTTTCACCGTCAGCCTCGAGGGATCTTCGATAATTTCACCGCAAAAGCGGTTTAAAGTCGAAAATCTGGCAGCCAAATTTAGGAAAAAAACGGGAAAACGTGAGCGTTAGTTGTCTATAGCGTCTAATTCTTTGAAATTCGGTTTAAGCGAAGCAAACTACTATAATTTACAATCAGGATCAAAAGGAGTGGGGGGAATTGAACGGATTTTGAAAGGATACGCGATCGAGTTAGGGTACGTGATAGAAACGAAAGTGAAAGGAAAGAGAGAATCGGGCCGACGTTTAATTAACCCCTTGTGGTGACGCGCGTTCTGCTTTGGCGACTGCGGGTAGCTAATCCGGTCCGTCGTGTGTCCTGGGCAATTGATTGAGTGTACACGACGGCCTTTTTCCTCTCTCTTCTCACAATGTTCCAAGTGCACCCTAAACTTCTTACGCGTCCATCTCGTCCGCTCCGCCCCCACTACGGGCGATTAGCCGGCCATGTCTGGCGGACTTATACAATCCACCTAGCCGGTGGTGGGCGCAAACCTGCGAGAAACAACACAATGAAAGCACTATGCAAACAGGGATGCTACGCTCAAGTCAACCGAGAAAACGTGCAGTAGATAACAAAATAATCATATGTTATACTACTGTATAGCTAAGCACTGTACAGTGGAGCGTGCTATGTCACGCGAGCAAGCCGGCTGACGGCCGAACTCGACGATGGGAGATGACGGTGGTGACACAGAAGGAGTCAGAGCTGTCGAGCCCTATCGGTGATGATAGCGATGATGACAGCGGTCGAGACGTCAAATCCCGCAGTACTTTAACACTTTTTAACACCTTAATAACACTTTTTAACACTATATTAACATTAATACTTACTGGTGTGTCGCCCAGAGCCGTGCGCTGGGTGTCTACAGCTGTTGTGGGTTGTTCTCGCTCCAGCAGCCCCTCCGTTCCGTTTTGCTTCTAGTTTGACCCCGTGTGAGTAGTGAATCGCCAGCGTTGCAGCCACTTTCGCTCGCGGACAACTACGCAACCGCACGTCCCTGACGTGTGGCTGGCTGGCTTTTGCGCGCCCGCCGACGCTCCAGAACCGGCCCGTCAACCCACCTTTTCTGGTCCCTTGTGAATTGCCCGACCTCTCCATTGTAAAAAAAATCAAATTCTCTACACCGTCGCGACCGCCTACGCCCACAGCACCATCGCAACCACCCGCATCGTGCGTTGCTCACTGCTTCGCACACCGCTCACGCTTCTCCGCCTCGCTTCTTTTCCCATATCGCTCCCCAGCCACCCGCATGACAGTGACAGTGTCACCTACGTGCCACTATCGCGACAATCCGCGATATTGCGAAAAAAGCTATCGACAGATACGATATTACCGATATATCGAGTTATCGAGTTATCGATAACTCTCCTTGCTTTGGAGTACAAAAACAAAATTGTGTGACAATGCATGGGTATCAAGTGAAGCAAAATTGTAGAAGCGGGCTGAGCCCTTCGTGGGCGCGCTATAGCGGAGGGAGTAGCCCCTTGTGTTCTCACTAGCCTGCACAGCAGGGTCACTGCACTCTCAGAACTTTGACCCCGTTGCTAGCGTAAAAGTATTATTATTATTATTATTATTATCATCATTATCAAAATTCAATCTATGTGGAGCTCAAGTATCACAACCACCCAACGTTGGGAATGGGAGGTCCTTCAAGGAAGAAACGGCACCGGACATAAGGCGAACTGGAACACCACGCAGTCCTTCCGAAGTTCACCGCATCGCTTGAAAAAGCATGCGGTGAACTTCAGCTAGAGCATTCGCTCTAGGTACACGGCGTGGGCGTAGAAGCGGCGTTGCCCGCTACGCCAAACGCCGTCCGTCCTCGAATACGACGACGTCGGATCGGGCGTTTGACGACGTGAAGTGCCGGCGCATTCTCTTGCTTTCGACAACCACAACCGCAAGTTGGATTAGGTTCGACATATTGATATCCAAGCCTCTGTGAAAATAAAAAGGCTGGGTGGCGACACGGTGGGACCTTTCACTGAACGTGAGATCTCCGAAGCAGGGAGAATTGCGAAAGGGATCCTGCTCCGACAGCATCTCAGTGTGGCAGTCTTCAGTCTCGAGGGAAAAAAGTACAAAGACAGCATTACTCCTTTCATACACGCCAAAGTTACATCAATCAACGAAGCGAGAGCGCTCGTGGAGACGGCAGTAATAGACGTGGACGGTAACAGGTTTCTGATTACTCCGAAGTCTAGCAAGCTGACGTGCATTACAGTGGGCTTTAGATCTCTCAGGGCGAAAAGCCCC
Source organism: Cymbomonas tetramitiformis (assembly GCA_001247695.2). Taxonomy (NCBI): domain Eukaryota; kingdom Viridiplantae; phylum Chlorophyta; class Pyramimonadophyceae; order Pyramimonadales; family Pyramimonadaceae; genus Cymbomonas; species Cymbomonas tetramitiformis. Next base: position 7,777 of record LGRX02016878.1, on the reverse strand, counting down.
AGGCTGCAGTTACTGATTAATCATATGAAAGCCTCCCCATTCAGCAGCTTTGTGCAAGAGGTTTCATTCTCTCAGACATTTGGCGCATGTGGGTAGGGCACACGGAATATATGTGGTGCGGTGTGAGGACAGCTCCTCTGACACGCGACCGTTCGGGGTGTTACCAAGAGATTGGGTTGTCAACATTGTCATTGGGCACAACAGACTTTGAATCACCAGTGAAGCTCCCCAACGGCTGAACCGCGTGCTTGACAACAGCCGCTGTTCGCAAGGCAAACAAGGATCGGTTTGGGAAGTGCTCGGTGTCAGCACACCAGTGTCTTTGTATGAATTGTGGTAAACAAGGGGCGAAGCGGTGTGGTGGCTGTCACCAAGCAGTGTATTGTTCCCATGATTGTGCGGAAAAGCACTGGAAGTCGTGCCATCGACAGGAATGTAGTAGAGCAAAGCTGAAGAAGTAGGCAAAATCGTACCTTGCGAACCGTAATTGATCAAGACCAATGTGAATACAAGATGAATATGTACATGTAAATGATATGTTTTTATAATGAATACGAGTATTGTTCATAATGAATAAGAGCATTGCAACCTATGCCCATGTTCGGTGCGGTGTGAGGACAGCTCCTCTAATACGCGACCTTACAGTGCAGGGGAGTTGTGTGGGCCAGGGGGGGTAGGAGTACCAATTTGTCACGGGCATACAAATGCATATACGAAGTTTCAGAGTAATCGGATACGAATCGATATATATCACAACCGGTGATTATGCAATACAGCCCGTGTTACGAAAACATTTTTATTCTGTAACCAAGCTCCCGAGGGAATCGTGTTTCATCACTATATAGCACAGATTGTTCGGCTAGTTTCTCTCGTCACAGGAATCCCTGTTTTCCCCAACCTGCGCCGCCATAAATGTCATCTCTATCGTCATCTGTCACGGTATTGTACCAACACCGTTGATTCTGTCATAATCGTTCCTAATAATATTTCTATCGTTCACGATTCTGCCAGAGAGATAACATTTACTGATTTTGCATTCTTCATCCACGATCTCAGATTCCCTATCAATTGGGGGAAAATCTTTAGATTGTCCCCCTCTTTGAAAAAGTCCGTTTTATGACGTGCCAGTTATCACAAGCCCACCGCAGAGCAGTTCAAGAAAACACCTAGCGCCACATATTCAGGCACGGGACAGCATTATGCCATCTTCTGGTATGACAATGAATTGACACATATTCACCCCTCACAGATCCCAAATTACTTACTCACCGGCCATCATTTTGCAGAGAACATTCAGAACAATGCTCTGCCTTTTTTCAGAGGAGACGGACAAAAGCATGAAGATGGAAGGCCCACTCGTACACCAGCCACTGGATGTCACGCGATTGTCCCTTCAGACTACATCAAGGCCTTGGCAGTGGAAGAAATCAGAGTTCGCAAACTAGCTATCACCACACTTAAAACCCACTTTCACAAGTATGGCATTTCACCAGAGTCGATTCCCGAAGCAATCAAGGATCTCATTAAGGCAGATCCGTATCAAGGTATTGTGGCAGAACACAAGAGGTGGCTAAACACAAATTTCAAATGTAATCCATTTCATTGATGGAATCATGATTCAACACTGCACATTACTTCTTCTCAACCTAGAAATAGATCAACATCTAGTATGAACCGCCTGACCAAAACGCATGCGTACATTAACTCACCAGTATATATCCTAGACATAGTTAACCTTAGTTACCACTTCCTAGCCTTAAAGAATGCTACGACATTGTATATAAATTTTAGTCATTACTTACCTCAAATGTCCAAACTGCTTGACTCAATCATATACTTGTCATACTCAGTGATATTCTTGACTAAACTATTTTTCACATTCCTTTGCTTTGGACGAAATGATGCAGGTCGCGCACGAATGCTTCGAGGATGGTGTTACCTGCGAGCACACCGAAAAGATCTACGATTTTGCGTCTTGGATGTCCGGGCACGCCATCGACTGCCACGAAATCTCGAAGCAGCAAAGGTACCAGGCACACTCCTGATAACTTATGCATCTTTATTTCTTTATTTTTCTTTCTTTTCTTTTATCTTCTTTCTTTTCTTTTTATCTTATTTACTGTTTTTGGTGCTTCACATAGGCTTCTAGCCTTATATTCCACTGTTTTACTTCATGACAAACACTGGCTATACAGCCTAGTATTACAATCACTTTTCCGATATATGTATGGTCTCGAACCTCCTACATCATATCCTTATGTATAGTCTTGGCGCCATGCCTAATCCTAACATGTAAAACTTCCTTAATTCATTTCTCTTGATCAACACTAACTGAGGTCCACTTTTCCAAGCTTCCCTTTCAACATGTTGCTCTCTAACAATCACTAGCAGGATTCCTGTATTGACATCTGCCATCGACCAATCATGTGCACATATATGCCTGATTCTGGTACTCCTCCACCAATCATCAGGCAGATCACGATATTGCCATTGCAGATCTTTCTGGAATCCACCAGATCCTCAATATAATTATTGTCATTGCAGATCTTCTCCTGAAATCTGCCTTGCCATCAATTATTTCTTCATACAGCTGTGACCGGCATGCAACAATGCCCTTGCAGCATGCAACCACCCGTCACCAGCATGCAACCTGGCATATGTAGCATGCAACCTGGTCTCTGTTGCATGCAACCTGGCCTCTGTGGCATGCAACCAGACATCTGTAGCATGCAACCTGGCCTTTGTAGCATGAAACCTGGCCTCTGTCACATGCAACCTGGCCCCTGTGGCATGCAACCCGACATCTGTCGCATGCAACCTGGCCTGTGTGGCATGCAACCTGGCCTCTGTCGCATGCAACCTGGCCTGTGTGGCATGCAACCCGACATCTGTCGCATGCAACCTGGCCTCTGTCGCATGCAACCTGGCCTCCGTGGCATGCAACCGGGCCTCTGTAGCATGCAACCTGACATCTGTAGCATGCAACCTGGCCTCCGTGGCATGCAACCGGGCATCTGTAGCATGCAACCAGGCATCTGTGGCATGCAACCAGGCCTACGCAGCATGCAACCAGGCATCTGTATCATGCAACCACTCGTCGGCAGCATGCAACCAGATCTCTGTAGCATGCAACCCCGCTGCTCGTACCTCCCGGTACATGCTGCACTGGCAATTCTGGATTCCTCGCGCAGGACATCTGACAGCCACGTCTAAAAACACCAAACGTACGTTCAAGCAGCGGGACCTTTTGTTTCGTCCAGAGGCGTTCAGGCGTGGAGGACAGCGGCACCGAGGTTGGCATCCGTTTAGTCCCGACGAAGTGCTAACCTGCTGGGATGAGCGCCAAAACCCACCTGCGGGTGGGATACCTGCTGGTGGGGAAGAGAAGGAAGAGTTCTTGAAAGTTGTAGTTGATAACACTGAGTAGCTTGTTGATAACAGAGTTGCTTTCCTCATTCAAGATACTTACCTCATCGCTGTGCATGGCTGGAGGCCTATGCGACCTATGTAAATTGGGAAACCCTGAGCTGATGAAACTTTTGAGGCCTCAGTCCCTCCCACCACATGTTACCCGTGGTGGTACCCGTACTGTATTCCTTTCTGACATATTACTAATAAAGGTTATTTGTTACCTTCAGTTACTATTGCTGCGATGACTTCTTTGCCTATTTTCACAGCAAACCCTAACCCAACCGCCTGGTCGTAAGCCTAGAAAGTGGTCATCCACCTTACCTGAGCTTTCCCATTTCACTTTTTCATGAATATGGCATACTTTGTATATTATCCTGATGAATTATTGCATATGTCAGCAGATATATCATGTTTTGGTCATATTCATTGAATTACTCTAAATCACCTAGTACGCGGGACACACTCCGTAAGCCACAAATCCCTTAAAAAAATGTGCAAAACGGAGGGAAATCGCCATGGTGATTAGTGGGGGTACTTATATATCATATTTATGTGCTAGTTCCACGAAAAAACTCGAAAAAATGATACCCCAAAAAATGAGAGTAAAGTGAGAGTAAACCCACTCTCATTTTTGCGAATATTCCGTTAAATTCCGTATCCGGTGGGAACCGATCGTGATGTGTGGGGGTACCCGGATAGTACCAACCGGAGGTTGTGACGTTTGCGAAGAAGTGTGTGCCGAGCGCCGCGTCGGTCATGGGCGGGGGCGGTTGCGGCGGTGGGGCGTGGGGTGGCGGGGGGGACAGGTACGGCTGCTCGTTGATCCACGCCGGGTCGGGCACCATTTCGATACCCTGTACGTTGGCCCAGTTATTGGTTGCCCGCCCGGTGTTGTGGCGATACATAAACTGCCACCGAAGCACGTCCGCGGAGGTTTCGTTGTCGTAGCGTAGGAAAAACTCGGACGCGTTGCCGGGCTGGTTGCGCGTGAAGGAGGTGGTGTCATAACCGTCCTCGGTCACCAACCGATCACTGTCCCAGTAGTTGGTCGTTTGTCCCGAAACATACGGCAGATGATACTCCGCCAGATGCGAGCGATACGGGCCGATATCCTCCCACCAACTCCTGGTCATGGGCCACCAGTGCAACACGTTGGCCCAGAAAGCCCTTGGCAGCGGGCCGCCAAAGCCGTCACCCAGCAGCGTGTTCACCTCGCTCAGCGACACCTTCCTGTCGAGGATCAGCGCATTGGTGAACGGGATACTCCCGTTAGCGTTGAAACGCACCTGTTTGCTGTTGGCGATGGGATCCGCGCTCATACCGAACACAACGTGCAGCGGGTCGCGCACGCCCATAAACGGGTACACGGTGGACGTGTGCGAGCTCACAAGCACCGCCTCGCCTTTGGTGGCCATGTTGCCGAAGTAGAAATCCATCGATTGCATGCCGTTGTAAAAACTGACCACCACCAGCGCCATGTACTCACGGTCGCTGTAGCTCATACCGCAGCTACAACTGGCTGTTCTGCAGCCCCAAAAGGTGTGACTGAATCGTGTGTCGTCCACCTGCACGGTGATGTACTGCCGATGTTGACAGGAGTCGTGATGGTAGTTTTGGATTTGGATGCGTATTGCGCGTCGCCCTGCCGTGGTGATCAAGTTGAATTCGTGCAAATTAGATTACGAGTCCTTGTCGTTGTTGTAGAGGGGCAACCAGTAGGCAACGGTGAGCTCGCCAATCTCGTTCAACGTTCCACGTAAAGCGGCGGTCGGCGTGGCGGTGCGCAGATAGTTGCTGACCTTGTCGCGCATGACGTCCACGCCTCCTACGCGCTGGATGGTACCCTTGTCGTAATGCCCCGGGAAATACAGGTTGGAGCGCTGCTTGTGCGCCGAAAACTCGACGTACGGAAACGCTCCCGCAAACGGTGGCAGCGGCGGCGGACTCGGCGGCGGCGGCATGGCCACCACGTCGCGGCCATGGCCGTACAAGGTGTCGGAGTCGATGGTGCGGTTATTAATTACGCGCGCGTTCGTAAAATTGGGCCCAGCGTGCAACAGGTAAGGCAACGACGCATCGTGCACTTTGATAAATCGGTCGGTGTCGCCAAACTCGTCACCAGGCTTGATCACCTCGTGCTGATAATTATGTATGTTGTACGAGTTCGTACCGTGCGTGTACCCGCGGTACATGGAGGTCCAATAGATCCTGCGCCATCCACATCGGTTGCTGTCGCACGCGTCGTAATCGCACGCGCTTTCGAAACTCGTTACGAAACTGTCCAGATTGTTACTTTTGAGGCGATATTCTATCACATGCGCGTGCGGGCTCATCAGATCTTGATGATGGTGGTATTGCAGAGGCAACCAGACCACCAGGCTTGCCACGTGCGCGTCCGTCAACTCGCTTGCCTCGCCGGCATTGTAAAGAGCGGCGATTTCGGAACGCCGCAGGGCTCGCTCGAACATGATGAAGTGGTTCATCGCCACGTTCCCTTGCAGACGTTCGAAGGCGCGCTCGATGCCCAGTACGGGGTCGGAGCCTATCGTGCGCAAGTAATCACGAATGTCCTTGTTTTGTTTTACGCACGCGCCTCTAGCGCATAGCGTGACGTGCACGTCGCGTAATGTGGGGTTGGCGGGATCCTCGCCACCGACGTAAACGCGTCCGATGGAGTAACGCTCCAACGTGATGGCCACCATTTGCGCGCGATCTTGGCCACCCGTTAACGCGCCGGTGTCGCGCACCACAAAGTCGGTCCACACGTGATCGTCGGGATAATTGGTGTTCATCCACGTTGGCAGGTCGTGCATACCCATGCCGCCCGCGGTCGCGCCCGAACCGCCAAACGCTGCAATCGTGAAACACAGGTCGCGATTAGTCAAAGGTGGCGTGATGCCGTCGTCGAACGTTTTCTCCCTGCACATGCCGAACGTGATAGTGATGTCCCCGCCCCCTCCGCAGATGTTGCTCCAATAACCGTGCGACAGATATTTACCTATACACGCGTTGTTGCCTGCGATGGTAATACTAGTTTGCTGATTGCTTGTGGCGTTGGTTCGCAGCATGACCCAAAATAAAAGCGATCGTGAAGGTGCCTCGGTCCATCACGTAGACGGTCTTGGAGACAGTAGTCGCTAACTTAATTTGTACTACTTTATTATCATCAGGTAATGTCCCTTGCAAGGTGACACTGCCGTTCGAGGTTGATCGATGGTAAAACAGTACACATACCAGGACGGATCCTTTGTACGCAGTCCGAACAAGTGCACGTCTTGTTTGAGGACGGGGAACATGTCATTGCTACTTTCAAGGACTTCACTACGAAAAACCAAAAGCAAGCACTGAACCAATGGCGACAACTTTCGAAATGTGCACCGACTCCCCCAAAAAGAAATTGTAAACGTAAGAGAGCGAATTCCACCGTATCGGAGGTTGATGTGATAGTTGCGCGCGAAGAACCAGCAGCAACGAACGAAGTTTTAATCGTGCAACCCGTGAAATTGGAGAAAAAGCGTGCCAAGGTGCGCCGTGCTTGTCCTTTTGGCTTTGGTTTTATTTTGTCGACACAAATTGTTGCCACTATGTGTTTGCGCAATTTGTGAGCCCATTGGCCTGTTTTATGTCCAGATTGTTGCATATTTGCCAGACGACGCCTTGGTCGAATTCGCAAAACACCAGTTTCGTACACAGTTGGGTTTACCCACCGCCGACGTTGACCTTATCACTTCCTTTCTGCAAACTATAAAACCAAACTGCAATAATATTTGTAAACAACACGGCACAATTTACTACGCGAGACCATCGTTCGAGATTATTGAAGGTAAAAAAATGGAACACTTAGATGCTTTAGCAGGATTGGTGCTGTCCAATGTGTTTCCAGGAATGATGGGCTTCAAACTGATTGGGTTGCTTGTTTACATGGATGCGGACTGTGATGAATTGGGGCATGTGACATGGTTCGTAGAAGACAATTACAAAAGTAAGTTTGCTAGAAGGGTGGAGCACGTACATCAAGCTAGTGAAGAAATGCAATACGTCTGGGATTTGTTGTATGAGATGCGTGCGTGTAATAGTTACAAAAAGATGTAAGATATTATACAACTGCGGTGCGCAAAAGCTAGGTCCGAGACCAGCGTGTAACGAGTGAACCCGTTTGGACTGCAACAGTGTATTAGACGTATATACATCTATGTTTATCGATCCTACTAAGCTAGAGGTGCACCAGTTAAAGCACATTGCACTGACTTAACTTGTCATGTTTGCAACCTCGTCTAAAGGGCCACCCTGCATTATCTCGTACACCACACGGACGCGTATGTGGCTCACGTGCACTTTGGCGTTGGGCAGCACTTGTCCATTTTGA
>LGRX02016877.1:0-29347 GCA_001247695.2 Cymbomonas tetramitiformis | reverse complement strand
GCGGAGGGGCGTGGCGGAGGAGGCGTGGTGGAGGAGGCTGAAGGCGGCGGAGGAGGCGTGGTGGAGGAGGTGGCGAAGGTGCCAGAGGAGGCGTGGTGGAGGAGGTGGCGAAGGCGGCGGAGGAGGCGTGGTGGAGGAGGTGGCTGCGGCTGCGTCGGTTGTTGGTGTTGGTGAGGTGGCTGCGGCTGCGTCGGATGATGGTGTTGGTGAGGTGGCAGCTGGTTGGTGGTTTCACGCCTGCACACGCCGACCTCACCCCTTAAGTAGGGTACGTGCGGAACGGCAGTTCCACTGTCGCGTGGTTGTCTGGGCTGACTGCCGTCACCAATCAAAATCCTGAAATTTTCAGGAGTGGTTGCGTTCCACTGGACGTGGTACGCTGCTGCTGACCACTGCACGCGATCTGACCACTGCACGCGGTCGAAGCCTGAAATTTTCAGGAGTGGTTGCGCTCCACTGGACGTGGTACGCGCTGCTGGCCACTGCACGCGGCTGGCATGGGAGGGGGAAGGCTGTTCTGACCACCGCACGCGATCTGACCACTGCACGCGGTCGAAGCCTGAAAATTTCAGGAGTGGTTGCGCTCCACTGGACGTGGTACGCGCTGCAGGCCACTGCACGCGGCCGGAATGGGAGGGGAGAGGCTGTTCTAACCACTGCACGCGATCTGACCATTGCACGCGGTCGAAGCCTGAAATTTTCAGGAGTGGTTGCGCTCCACTGGACGTGGTACGCGCTGCTGGCCACTGCACGCGGCTGGCATGGGAGGGGGAAGGCTGTTCTGACCACCGCACGCGATCTGACCACTGCACGCGGTCGAAGCCTGAAATTTTCAGGAGTGGTTGCGCTCCACTGGACGTGGTACGCGCTGCAGGCCACTGCACGCGGCTGGCATGGGAGGGGGAAGGCTGTTCTGACCACTGCACGCGATCTGACCACTGCACGCGGTCGAAGCCTGAAATTTTCAGGAGTGGTTGCGCTCCACTGGACGTGGTACGCGCTGCTGGCCACTGCACGCGGCTGGCATGGGAGGGGAAAAGGTTGAATTCAGGGTGGACGGGTTGTGAAGCAAGACGCGTGTGACCTCTCTGCTGCCGCGCGTCGCAGGGTGGTGTGTGCGCTCCCGGCGAATCAAGCGTCTGAGTTGAAACGCGCGTTTCAGGCGATGCGCGCATTTCAGGCGAACGCGTCCTTTCGGGCGAACGCGCCTTTTCGGGCGCAGGGCGGAACGCGCATTGCTGGCGACACAGGTGTTTCGGGCAGATGCGCATTGCAGCGAAACGAGCGCTTCAGGCGAGGTGTGAAATACAGGTGATACGGGGCGGAACAAGCGGTGCGCGCGTCTCGGGTGATACACGTGTTTTAGGCAACAGGCGCATTGCAGCAAATCGAGCATTTCAGGCGATGCGCACATTTTGCGCGAAGTGCGCCTTTCGGGCGAACACGCCTTTCAGGCGACACGCGCCATCCTGGTGATGCGCGCCATTCTGGGCGAAACGCGCCTTTCAGCTGGTGTGCGTCGTTCAGGCGAGTCGAGCGTTTCGGGCGATACGCGTGTTTCAGGCGACAGGCGCATTGCAGCGAAGCGAGCATTTCAGGCGACGCGCCAATTTCGTGCGACGTGCGCCTTTCGGGCGATCATGCCTTTCAGGCGACACGCGCCATCCTGGTGATGCGCGCCATTCTGATGATGTGCGCCGTCTGGGCGAAACGCGCCTTTCAGCCGGTGTGCGTCGTTCAGGCGAGTCGAGCGTTTCGGGCGATACACGTGTTTCAGGCGCCAGGCGCATTGCAGCGAATCGAGCATTTCAGGCGATGCGCACATTTCGCGCGAAGCGCTCCTTTCAGGCAAACATGCCTTTCAGGCGACACGCGCAATCCTGGTGATGCGCGCCATCCGAGCGAAACGCGCCTTTCAGACGGTGTGCGCCTTTCAGGCGATGCGCGCCACTCAGGCGAATCGAGCGTTTCAGGCGAGGCGCGAACTTTGCAGCGAAACGAGCATTTCAGGCGAGGCGTGAACTTCAGGTGACATGGGGCGGAACAAGCGGTGCGCGCGTCTCGGGTGATACACGTGTTTCAGGCAACCGGCGCATTGCAGCAAATCGAGCGTTTCAGGCGATGCGCACACTTCGTGCGAAGCGCTCCTTTCAGGCAAACATGCCTTTCAGGCGACACGCGCCATCCTGGTGATGCGCGCCATCCGAGCGAAACGCGCCTTTCAGATGGTGTGTGCCTTTCAGGCGATGCGCGCCACTCAGGCGAATCGAGCGTTTCAGGCGATACACGTGTTTCAGGCGACAGGCGCATTGCAGCGAATCGGGCATTTCAGGCGACGCGCCAATTTCGTGCGAAGTGCGCCTTTCGGGCGAACATGCCTTTCAGGCGACACGCGCCATCCTGGTGATGCGCGCCATCCGAGCGAAACGCGCCTTTCAGACGGTGTGTGCCTTTCAGGCGATGCGCGCCATTCAGGCGAATCGAGCGTTTAGGCGAGGCGCGAACTTTGCAGCGAAACGAGCATTTCAGGCGATACACGCGTTTCATCGATATGCGCATTTCAGGCAAACGCGCCTTTCAGGGCGGAACGCGCATTTCAGGGCGAACGCGCCTTTCAGGGCGGAACCCGCATTTCAGGGCGAACGCGCCTTTGTCAGGCCTTTCATGTGAGGGCAGGAGTCAGGAGTCAGGAGTCAGGGAAATGGAGACAGGGTGTATAAGAGTGAGTAGGGAAGAGCGCGCTTGTGGAGCCGGCAGGTCGCTGCTGCCGGTGGGCTGCGAGCTTGAGGGGGACGTGCGTCTGTTGTGGGCTGCTACCCACCAGTGAAGTTGTTTTCGCGGACCTGCACACCAAGCTTTACAGAGCCTCCCTCAACCCGAAAAAACAAGGAAAGGAGCACAGCCGCTTTGGCCCGGAGGCATGGCTGGAAGGGCCGAAAGCAGGTGTCGCAGTTGGTCTGGCGCTTGAAAGGTCGCAGAGCTGCGCAAAGCTGGCGTCTCAGGCGCCATGGCTGCGAAGCACTGTACCTGTGCTGAAGAGTCACAACAGAAGCACACTCAACAAAAGTTGCTGACCCAATCTGCTACAAAGTTTGAAAAACCATGTCAGGCATGCACAAGCTGGCCTGAAGTGCACTGAGCCTATGGCTGCCGTGTCACTCCGCGCGCGAGCCTGGTGCCATCACATAGGAGTTCACACACAAGTGAAAACAAAGGAGATCCGAGGAATATTTCAAAACCAACGAAGAGGTTCGGCACCCTGTTAGGTGATACCGTTCCAACAGAACAAAACAACACTTTGCAATTGGGCATTCACTGCGGTTCTCGTGTCGTGCGCCCAGGTCGCAGCACGAGCGGCTCCTGCGGTGAATGCCCCCAACCTGCCACAAGGCCAAGTTGGTGCCCTTCGAGCAGCCAAGCACGAGTTCACGTCGAAAATTATAAAAGACACTGCGGGCAAAGGCGTGCTTCGAGCACATGCATGGCAAAAAGGCATGGGTCAGGTGTCCCGACCCGAGCTGGCGCGTCGCCAACCATGAATTCCCACAACCTGTCATACAGGCCCGTCGGGGAATTCACCGCTGCCAACGCCCACAAGGGTCGAATTCACAAATACAGACACAATGAAAACTGAAGGAAAAAACATTCGGCTGCAATGCTGTCAAAAGGTTGCAGTCAGGTGTACGGACTCGAGCTGGCGCGCCGTAAGCCGTGAATTCCCACAACCTTTCACCCAGGTCCGTTCGGGGAATTCAACGTTGCCACAGCCTGCGCAGGTCGAATTCACAAAGGTAAACATCATACAAACTGCGGGAAAAACATGGGTTCGGCTACAACCTCGTCAAACGGCAAAAGTCAGGTGTCACGGCTCGAGTTAGCGCGGCTACGGTTGTGCGTTCCCAAACGCCGGTCACGTACGCCGGTTTGAGCATATTCGGCAAGCAAGCCCTGCGAGGTTCGAATTCGCATAGCAAATGGTGTAAAATATGGTACAAAAAGGCCGGGCGCATCGTGCACACACGTGAATACCGCTGAGAGTGCCTGTGACGGTTCGCCGTTGCGGGTGTGAATTTATGACAAACGCAGCTTCGGGCTATCTCGCCGCTAGGCGCTCAACGGGAAAAATGCCCCTCTGTGGGAATTCGCGAGCGTGTTGTGAATTCGCGAACGTTTTCGGACAGCTGCGGATCTCCACCGCTGCGGAACGGCGATATGCGTGTCTATTGCTGTGCTACGTAAAACATGTCAGGCGGCAACGCGCTTCTGCCACGCCGGCTCGTAGATTCGCAAAACGGGCGCGGGTCTAACTTGCACTCGCAGACTGTAGATTCAGGCTCAGATGGAAGCATGAAAAGCAGAAAGGCAAACGAGCAACACAGGGGGCAATTCACAGATAAAACAAGCACAACGGCGCGACTTCGCACATACATCAGAGTGGCGTGCCGGCACTCTGGGGATCCGAACCAGACTCTTACAAACTGCTAGCGACAAAGCTCTCATGTGGATTCGAAGTATATGTATGCAAATATCACATTTAACCCCTATGGAGCGGTTTGTACCGTATACGGTACAACCACTTCAAACTCTAAGCTTGGATTCATTTCTCATCCCGATATCACTTGTCGGAATCGGCCATACAAGCTTCGCACATCCGTTGCAATAGGTATATCTAATACTCAACAATTTATTCTACACATATACTTAGTATATATATCTCACCCAAGGGCAATTTTGTTGTAGTAAAATCCCCAAAGTTGCTTATTTCTAGGCATGAAAATTGGGTCAAAAGTATCTTAAAGTGTGCGAAATCGAGGTGTAGATGCCATTCATCGACAAGGATTTGTTGGTTCAGTGACCAAGCCCGATGTAAACGCCCCTTGTTGGAGACCAAGTCGACCGCGGCATGTTGGTCAACAAGGTGCCTCCGCAACGCGACAGCGGCGTCGGCAGTGTGTATTGCTTATTTTTTTCTTTACGGCCCGCAATCAGCAAATCCACTGGCCCGCTTTCGGCCAATACGGCCAGTCTCCAAAATTGCCCGAAAATTTAATTTTAAGTATGGTGATATTGTAAAAATCGCATAATTTTGCATAAATTTTGGTATTTCATATCAAACGTCACGGCCCGCATCCATATATTCCATCGGCCCGCATGCGGCCCGGAGTGGTGAGCTACGGCCCCGGGCCGGCCCGCCACGGTAAGCAATATACTCTGGGCGTCGGCGTTGCTGGAAGCAGCAGGGGGCACCACAGGCGGGGTGCTAGCGGTTGGGGTGTCCCGAACCGCATCTATAAGCCGTATCGAGGCGTCCAAGTCGGAATCCTTCAATAGGCGCTTGCGAGCTCGTGTAGATGCTGTCATACTTCTGAAAGCCAGAGAAAAGATGATGCACGGTAGCACGTTTGGGTGTTGTGGCGGAAATGGAGGGAAGACGTAACGGCAGAACGTGCGGAGCGGCGAAAAGAGCGTGGGGCACTTGCAAATGTCGATGTGGTCGAAGGTGTCCGGAGCACCAGCCCAAAATACGTAAACCAGCGGGATCGGCGCAGGTAGAATAACGCAAATGAACATTGCCAAAACCGAGCAATAGCAACGCGCGGTGCCCATGACTCGCAGCCGCAAGAGACGTCTACCGTAAAGTCATGCCTCAAATCCTAGTCGCACCCAACCGCGCAAGTGCGCACCACCTTCTCAAGCGGCTGCTTAGCCAATCATGGCCAAGATAGCAAGTGGAATAAAAGCGTGGATGGGGCCACGACCTACCGGAATATCCTAGTACACCAGATATCAGATAGTCCCGTACTCAGTGTGGATAAACTCTCTAAGATAAATAAACCCTAAGCTAGATATACCCGGAACGGTCTCGGACGGTCTCGGAGTCTAGCCTACCTGTGACACCGCGTGTGTCACAGTACGAACCTACGGATCAATCAGCGATCCAGTGTTGGTCCTAGGGATCTGTCATAGGGGCCTGACCGGGACTCCCCAGTCAGGGCTGCCTATACAGATTTCAGCAAAAAATATTAGCTAGATACCATACCTTCAAGATGACGTCGAGATTGCTCCGTTCCGTGAAGTCTACACCGTTTAATCAATCATCTTGTCCACGGTTAGCTTGCGCAAATATGCGAAAGTACCCTATCCGCCATGCCTATTAAAGGGCCCTAGAGGCCTCCCGTTCGCAAGCGAGCAAGAAGAAATAGTAGTTAGATGCCTTAACTTCAATATTCCGGCGAGTTTTCTTCAAACCATTAACACCTTAAGGGCGAATTGCCATACTGCTCATACTGATCTTGTTTTCTAGGAACTTATTTTTTACGTTTTCGGCAATAACTCAAGTTCTAGACATCCATTTGCCACGATTCTTCGCATATCTTATATTGCGGAACTAGGTGGATGATATCTCACTTCATTATCACTCGCACGGTATGTGCACACATGAATATATGTGACCCATCATCACCATACTTAAGGAAATTCGGTTGAACAGCTGTTGGGGGCATTTTTGGGCATGCGCCATGAACATGCCACCACTATTGACTTGATGTTATGAGTGGGCGATGACGTATCATGGTGTATACCTCACATTTAAGGAAATGGTTAAGGAAACAGCCACTTTTCGGGGTCGGAAAATGCGAAAAAGCTGGCTGGAAAACATTAAGAAAATGTACCCAAATAAGGAAATGAAGGCTGCCGAATCATTTCGGAATCGGAATGTCATATTAAGGAAACGAAGGCTAGCTGAACATCAGAAAATTCCATTATTATTAAGGAAATTGTAGCTGAATCTAAGGAAATTATAGTCGATATTTCATGAAATTCTGGAAATTTTCAATGGCAAATAAAGGCTTTTTCTGCACCGCATTTATTATTAAGGCCGGCATGTGCTCAAAGCCCTTCAACATACACGAGTGACATGAATAGCGGGATGCACGGACTACTATCGGATTTTGCGCTACTTGCACCACCTCGTTCCCTTTAGTCTTCACAAAGCGCGTGAAACCGTGATCGAAGAGACGCGAGGTTTTCCGCTTTTTCGGATCTATTGCTACTTTCGTCGCTAAGGACTTCGCGATTGGAGAAGGGACTACCGATTCGGAAATAGTGGCACTTGATATTGACTCGCTCCCTATTGGGATATCCATAATTGCGGGAAGGTCCTCATCCGAGTCTTCAACCAACTCAACCGTGTCACTCTGCATTGATGCATTCTCGGTCTCACCGCTGGGACTCTCATTGAGTGGCGCTTTGGCCTTGATACGCGTGATGACTACCGACTTCAAGTCGTCGTAGTCTTCCTTACTAATCATCCCACTTTGCAAGTCAGCATGCAATTCTCGCAGTTCCTGGCGACTGCTCGGATCCATGGTGAATTTAAGAGAATGCGCTGGCTGACTGCGCTTTCCAGTCCCTAAAAAGAAATGTATTTAAGAGAAGAGGCTGGCTGACGCTCGAATCGCGTTTCCTATTCGTTAGTAATTTCGGTAAGAGGCTGACGCTGGCAGGGGGAGTCAGAAAAATACGAAAAAAGCTAGGCTGGCTCCAAATTCCTGTTTCCTTAAAGGTGAGGTATTACTGTATACCAATGGGGAAAAATACCATATCCTTGATTTGAAGCCTTTAACACTTAAAGGGCGAATTCAGATTTTGCAGTATAGGATCAGTATGAGCGCGGAAAGTGCCATAACTTCTACGTTAGTCACCTACAGTAAACACTCAGTATTTGCTGGATTTGGCATGCCGACAGTGTCATCATCATCTGTGTCATCACCGATACGGTTCGACTACTATGACTTCTTCACTGTCATCAGCGCCATCTCCGATATCGACTTCGGTAGTCAGACAGTTCATAGCATCTGTCATTTCACATCTGACACCTTAGGGGCTGTCATCACATTCTTTCGGCGGAAGCTATAACACTTCGTATTATCTTGTGTATAGCTTCACAGTTTCACGGTTGACATATGTGAGTGTTGCACTTGACTTGTAGTGCTTGACTGCGTGTTTGTTCACACAGGTTTGCGCCCACCACCGGCCTAAGGTGGTTTGTTAGAACCGCCAATTATGGCTGGCTAAAGCTCTTATAGGGGCTTGGGGCTGAGATCCGGGCATGAGGTTCTAAACGCACTAGTCACGGAAGGGGTAGAGTGAGAGAGAGGATGTATTTCCGTTCGTGAGCACAATTGCCTAGGACTCAGGCGGACCAGTCTAGCTAGCCGCAGCCTCCGAAGCAGTACGCGCGTCATCACCAAGCCTCACGACACGATCGCCACCCTCTCTTACCCTACCCTCTCCGCGGCTGTAAAATTTGAACCTTTGAACCCGCATTTTGAGCCCCTGCCCTTATTTTTTATAGATTGTTCAAGTGTAAATTTGTTTTCTCTTGCTGAGATCTTTTTAGTACAATTTTTAGAACCTTGATCACCGAACATTTTGATTTATTGAATTTTCTAGACTAACGTTCGATCACCGCGACTGTAAATTTCACCATGGCCTCTACACCTTACCAGTTAATGGCACCAGCGAGATTAAGAGCACATCCGGCTGGTGCCTCAAAGAGGCAATTGCAATTCGACCAACTGGTGGCCACACCAGTGGCTGCGCTTTCACAACAATCAGCGGCTGAAAAGAAGTTTGATTCTGATTCCGCAGCTTTTCTGGATGACCACCAGAAGATTGAGGCACTTGTGAGGGGGATTAAATCGAAGCTGTGTGGCAAGGGGGATGCTATTGACGAGTGGAGGTTTTGTGGCGACGAGTCGAATGCTCGTTCGCTACTTGACTCCCTCGTTGAGGAGCTAACCTCTCGTCTCACGCGGTTTAACCCCCTCTTCGCACATGCTTTCCGGCTGTCCGACGCGACCGCCACAGTGATGCCAACTCCAAACAAACTCCTAAAGGAGTTATTGGAGTATCTCTGTGGCGGGCCAGCGCTCGCTTCAGTGCGGGAAGCTCACCGTTATTTCCCTGACGACGGCAAAGTAATTCTTACCGCCTTAGTCAGGGACGTAATGCCCGACCTCGAAGACTTTGACAAAACGGACTTCATTTTCACACCCACAGTAGAGGTCCCGGCTGGAGTAAACCCCAAGCAGTTCATCAAGGCGTTCACTGACGCAGTCAGTAACGCTTCGACTGACTTGGGGCAACACTCTAACCTAGACATCTCTAGGGAAGATGCGGTCCGTCTGTTTCTTCGTCGCACTTGTCCCGTCACCTACAAACAGGTGCACGAGGACTATGCGATTGAGAAGGTCAAAACACAAGCTGACCTGACCCTAGTGAGCTGTGGACTCGCGATTCAGCGAGTCTACAACACACTAGGGAAAACGAAGCAACTGACTAGCGCTTTCTATAATGATGCAGGACACCGCCACGGTGAACGTGGCGGTCTGGATTCCAGGGGAGCCCCTGACCTGCGCCCTCCCCGCCCGCGAGATGTATACTATCCTTCTCGGTCTTCCCACCCCTTTAAGGGGAAGGGGAAGAGTTTCCGATTCGCTGCCTCCCCCTTGCCCAAGGGGGGGAATTGGCCGCAGGGAATCAGCAGGAAAGGCAAAGGCAAAGGCAAAGGCAAAGGCAAAGGCAAGAAGGGCAAAGGAAAATCGCAGAAGACCCGAGTCACCTTCCACCCGGGTTCCAAACAGTTCATGGGCAACTGTTGGTCCTGTGGTGGGAGGCACCGCCAGGCAGACTGTACGCACATGCAGCACCTGGCGGCACACTCCATGCGGCTTGACCCCGAGGCTCTAGCCGAAGGGGCCTTCACGGATGTTCTGACAGCTCGCTTTCAGGCAGCTTATGAGCATTCGGAGGAGGCCTTTCAGGCAGTCTGTTGGGAACACGGCACACCAGACATTTGTGACTCTTCGGAGTCGGTGTGCACGTACCCTGACGACGGGTCCATGTCCTTTGCCGCTTACCTCACCCAGGGGGATGAGGACTCTCATGCACCCGCTTGGGCACCACAGGAGTGGACTGACTCTGAGTGGGATGCTTGGGAGACTGACTCCTACACTCAGGAACAACATGAAGAGTGGGATCGGCTTCAGAGGAAAGCTTCCGCAAAATTCCAGGCCTTTTGCTTTGCAGGGGAGGAAGCGGATTACAATGAACAAGATCTTCAGGAGCCGTACTCTTCCCTTTCTCTAGGGAGAGTTCATTTCTACGGCTTCGGGGTGGGTGGTGTCGATCGTGACACCACGCACACCCCACCGGTCGTTGCCCGCATGGACTCTGCACCCGCCGTGGCACCGCTTGATTCTTCGTCGTTCTACCGTGCGGACCCGAGCATCGCATGCTCACCGTGTGACCCACAGCCTGCGTCTATCCGATCACGTCTCGACGCAGGCGTGATGTTATGCGGGGCCGCTCAGACATTGGATCATGCCGCGGCTGTATCGGGTGACACACCGGACGATGCCGAGCATGGAGACACCTGTTTGCACCCCGTGTCAGCGCTCTTCGCACACGAGGCATCCCTGGAGCCTAGCTCCGGGTTGTTCGCTGACATGGTGTTGGCAGGTGACCTTCGGTTTCAGTCAATGACCGAACAACATCGAAGTGAGAAGCGGGAGGAAGGGGGGGCTTGGGGGCCGAGGTCTTGGAGTTCACAGCTGGAGTCTGTAACTGGACCGGAGCCCAGCCCTCCCGTGGAGCTGCGACTGTCCCTTCCCTCACGGGTTAAGGTGGCTACTCCTCCTGGCCTCACCGACAGAGAGCATGACCACTGGGACAGGCTGTGGTGTGAGGATCACACCCAGCCCACCCGGTGGCACGACACCCTGCCGGCTTCAGCCGCAACGACGCCGAGGGTTCCACGAGTACCGCCTCCGGTGATGCCCTTCCCTCCCGGCCCTGGCCCGTGCTTTGTCCCTGCAGGAGCGGGACTATATGCCACGGCCACGGACCCCCCTGCCAGCGGGCACGGGGTGCCTGCGGGGTCCGTGGTCGAGGCCTCGGACGAGACCGACGACCCTGAGCCCCGTGGCTCAGGGGAAGGACAGCACTATGACCCTCCACCCTCCGTCACTAGCCCTACCCTGCGTAGGGGTGTAGGTAGGGGTGGTGTGCCATTCTACCGACATGCTCTCGTCTCCACCCTTGTTGTCCTCGGCTTCCTGGGCTGTGCCATGGCAGATGTAGACTTGCTTCAGGGACAGGAGGACGCCTCGGACAGATTGAGACTGCTGTCACCTGGGGGCCCACGGGGAGGGGCCCAGGGGACGGGGACGGGGATACTGTATGACTGGGGCTCTGATGGTGGCACTTGGGCTGGTAACAATGGGAACAGTGGTTCTTGTGATTGGGAATGGTCAGATTCTGGGACTGGACACTCCTCCTCTGGATCTGGCACAGGAGACTCTCACAGTGACCACGGCCAGTTCACCAGCTCGGGTATGCCGCCCGATGCCGCCTCACAAATACAACTGTTCCGATCAACTATAACAGACAATGAGGACCGCCGCAGGCGGTCCCGACACCTCACGGCCCTAGCCTTGGCAACCTTTCTGGCTATTATCATTCAGTGCCTATTCCTATTCTTCATGGACTTCCAATCAATATCAGGCGACAGTACAGTGGACAGAGGTGTCGGTGGTGTTAGCCCCTTGGCTTGGCAGCAGACTGGCAGTGTCCTCGAGACCACCTCACACCTGGCACACCTCATGATCACTGTCGGTGGTGCCGTGGTGCACATGTCTTGGTGGCTCGGCTTCACGTGGACGGCACACGGCACACCACCACCTGGGCTAGTGTTCACCTGTAGCCCTGTTATCTCGGCCTATACACTATCACGGGACGGCGATGGCATTGTGGTAGACTCTGGTGCCACTGGAAATATCACAGGCACCAGGTCCAGGATCTCTGCTCTAGACACCTCCGCCACTATTGGCTTCTCTACGGTGATGACAGGTCCCGTATCCCGAACTGACGGGACCTGTACACTACACCTCTATGGCCGAGAGATACTGTCAGGGGAGATAGACGAGTACACTATACCTGGCTGCCACTTCAAGGAAGGCGCCAGGACACTCCTATCTACCCGGGTTATGCTCCGGCATGGCTTCAGTTCCCCAGACTTCATTACCATGACCTATACCCACCTGGACTCAGGCAGAACATATCGTATCACAGACAATCAGGTGGATTACCTCTGGGATGAGCCGCAGCGCCCGCACTCTCACCACTTCGGCTCAGCAGCTGTCAGGACCCGCACAGGTGACTCATCAGACTGGCAGTGGAGTAATAGCGAGTACACTAAATGGGCTACTACTCACGGCTCTCCTACAGCTACAGCTAAACTTGGTACTCCGGCTTTTGATGTATCTATGTATGGGGACTCTCTGCCTGTTGGAGAGGGTAACAATCATCCGGCTCTTGAACACTGGTCTATCTCAGATGACTGTCACACCAAACAGTGGACGGGTCAGTTCTTCTATGGCAACATTCCCTTCAGTATCAGTATGATTGACAGAATGCTGACTAAGGGCAACCATGACTTTCTACTTGACCCGCATAATACCACCTACTTCTGGATTGTCCCGTATATGCCACAACACCAAATATGGCACAAGACTTGCACTATGGAGGTACTACACATCTATCCTAAAGGCAGTAAGAGGATATTCAGCTTCTCTCGGAAGCACACATATGCTTCCAGTCACCCACTGACACCGGCTGGCTCAGATGGCGGACCTGACAGAGTATTCATTGATGGCACTCCCTTTGAGATCTGTATCCTGTTCAGGAACAGAAACACACCTGTTCGGGTCAGTCCCTTTGTGGAGTTCCATGCCGTCATGGGTCACGGCTCTACGGCCAGTCTGCTTAAGCTCTACGACCTGCCTGGCATACAGCTCGGTCGGCCTCTGCTGTCTAGGCGAGCTATAGCAGCTATGCCGACCTGCTCTCAGTTCTGTGCAGTATGCTGTACCAGTAAGCTGAAGCAGAAGCCCTGTGGACACCATGACCAGTTGAGATCAGTGGCCATACAGCCCGGCCAGAAGTGGGCTGCTGACTTGACAGGACCTATTACCCCAGCTGGCTACAATGGCCACCTGTACCGATGCCAATTCATTGACTATGTCAGCAGATTCATATTTGTGTACACCTTCGTCCAGAAATCAGAATACTACACCTGTCTGGTTCACTTCTACGGCAGCTTACATGCTATGGGATATGCACCACAGTCCATAACACTCCGTACAGACTGTGCTCCAGAGATGGGTGACCCCCAGTGTGTGGCTTTCTATCAAAAACACCGTATATTACACCAGAAATCATCTCCTACAATACATACAGACAACCCTCATGCAGAAAATGCCATTGGCAAAATATCAGACATGGCTAAGGCATTACTTCTGGCAGCTGGCATGCCCGAGGACTACTGGCCTCTGGCTGCCACCCATGCTGGCTTCATATGGAATATCTCTACTCACAAGAACATCTCTACAACACCATTTCATCAGATTAGAGGCTATCACTATGGCTATGCTAAACTGAAGGCCTTCGGCCAGAACTGCTATGTCATTATGTCTCAGCAGCGGAACTCCAGACAGCCTGGCATGTCTAGGAAGTCCCAGCGGGCGGCCTGGTCGGGCCGTCTTGTCGGTGTATCAGTCAGCTCCCTAGCATATAAGATCCTGGATACTGAGACTAATATGATACACTATGTTGGTAAGCCTCACTGGATTCATAATCATCAGGACATGGGAGAGATATTGGGCTCCTTTCCAGACCCACATCAGGCAGAGCGGGAGTTTGATGCATCCTATGACAGACCACAGCCATTCAGTGACAGCTTTGACACAGCAGGCTCGAGGGTTCATGGTATTGGCTCTTTCTTTGACGGAGAGGAGTCACACGCATGTGTTCAGCTCATTCAGGCAGATGGCACAGTTACCTGGACTATGGCAGTCAGATATGTATTACAGACATCAGATGGTCGGCACTACCGGGACCTTCTACACTATCTGGACTGCTACAGAAAGCTAAATGGCATCAATGAACACTATCCTATCTGGACTATTGTGAAGGCTCGTCAGACAATCAGAGCACCTATCTACAGTGCTATTCTCATCTCCACTCACAGAGGCAACAGGAGGCCCTACGGTGTCATCCTGGAACCCTGCACCGACGAGCCGGCTGGCTGGCACATTGATCTACCAGCCAACCTGATTATCTTCCCGTCCACACACTCAGCGGCTTACCTGCCCTTCTCTGACACCCTCAGCAGTGACCTCAGAGCAGAGTACATGTTTGGCAGTTTCAGCAGCATGGAGCAGTTTCTCTCTGATGCTCCTACCTCTACTATTACACATATGCTTGAGGTCTCGGCACCAGAAATTAAGCTACCTCACGGTGTCAGACAGGCCCTATCCTCACCACAGTCTGAAGACTGGCTGAAAGCTATGGATCAGGAGGTTGGTGATATGGTTAATCAGGAAAAGCTCAAGCTGGGGACACCTCCGGCTAATGCACAGTACCTTACTACACTATTTGTACTGTCTATGCCATTCAAACCTGACCCTACTGGTGCAGGCAAGCCCTATCAGATATTTAAAGCCCGTATGGCTGGTGACGGCAGCAGAACTACAGGCTATCTTCCGTGGGAGACCTCTTCAGCTACCCCAGAGATATCAGCTTTCAGACTGCTATTCATATTTGCAGCTCTATTCCAGCTGGTGGTGTCACATCTGGATGTGTCTCAGGCCTTTATGCATGCTAAGCTTGAGTTCCCCGTGTGGATTCAGTTTCCCTCTGGCTATACCTTCAAGGGCTACAGCTATGCCCTGCTCTCATATGCGCTGTACGGCCTCAAGATTGCCGGCGCATCATGGCAGAGGATGGTTAAACAGTTTATGCTCAGTTTCAAATACATGGGACAATCATTCAGACAGTCTACACATGATGCCTGTATCTATTACATCTACACGCCTACGGTTAAGGCTATGTGTGTGGTATATGTGGATGACTTTGGTATGGCCTGTTCCACGGCTCTTGAGAGGGCGTGAGGGCCTTCTGGACCGCTTTCAGAGCAACTTTTAAGGCCAAACACCTGGGTCCTATATCCTCTATCCTTCAGATGACAGTACAGCATGATGACCAGGGGGTGTATCTCAATCAGTCTCGACAGATTAAAGACCTTATGACAGCTAACAACATACCCGAGAGACCCTTCCGTACACCTATGGACTCTAAACTGGTGATATCAAAACCAGTAGACCCAGACCTCACTCTGGTGAAACCCTATCGGTCTATCCTTGGGTCCCTACTCTGGCACAGCAGGACGTCACGGCCAGATATCTACTATGCAGTTATCTACCTGTCACAGTTTGTGGCCTGTCCCTCAGAGGACTCAATGAAAGCTCTTATCAGAATTGCACAGTATCTGGATTGCACAGCACACTACAGGATGGCCTTCTATTACCCTGAGAGGCCAGCACGGGTGCTCACACTGTTTGTGTACTCCGATGCTGACCTTGCCAGAGACCTGGAAAACTCAGCTAGATCATACTCTGGCATGGTGATATTCTTCTGTGGTATGATTCTACAGTACGGTACAGTCAGACAGACAATCACAGAAACATCTTCTACGGGTTCAGAATATGTGGCAGCATCTACTGCAGCTCAGCGGGTGGTGTCTCTCATGTTTATGCTGACAGAAATTTTCGGCTATATACAACACCCTATTCAGGGGCAGCCACCCTCTACTACTGGACTTGATTCTGAGATCACTGAGACCGAGAGGGTCGCCACTGACATTGCATTCAGCTACCCTGGATTACAGCCAGGGACTCTCCTGACTAAACTCCTGGATTACACTACACCTACGGGCACAGGAGTCGGTGGTGTCAGGCCTGATGGCAAGTCAGTGACAGATGAGCTCGAGATTTATTCAGATTCAGACCGCAGGCCAGTGGACTATCAGAATATGAGAAGCACAGAATACCTTCCAGCTTCAGCAACCTGCCCCAGATTGGAGCTACCGGTTCCTCTTCTCCTGGATAATGATGCATGCAGGTCTATTGCTGAAAATATCCCACTGTCCCAGAAGATCAAGCATGTTCTGGTCAGATTCCACATGCTCAGAGACTTTATCAGACTGGGCTGGATCATATGCTGGAGGGTGCCTTCGGAGAAGAACTTGGCTGACCCCTACACCAAGCCAGTTCCTCCCACCAAGAACACCGTGCCCTACTTCAATATGCTCTTTGACAGCTACATGGATATGCAAAAGGCAGTGATTCAGGCTGCCAGATCTTTTGGATTTTCGACATGGAGGCCTACTCAGAAAGCAGCAGCATGATCTGACTGTGAGTGCCCTCTGATTTGTCCTGTTTTGGGTTTTGTTTCTGACTGTGCTTTGCAGGTACTTTGTTGCAGGTACTTTATGATTTGGATTTGAAAATATATGCAGAAAACAACAACCGATAGAATGACAGTTAGCCTAGAGGTTTAGCAAGCATGCACAAGACCTGTGCTGAAATCTGTGTAGGCAGCCCTGACCGGGAGTCCCGGTGCAGGCCCCTATGACAGATTACTAGGTAGCCAACACTGGACCTGTGACTGACCGTAAGCCCGTACTGTGACACACCAAGGTGTCACAGGTAGCTAGGACCGTAGCCGTTCCGACTCTGTCACCGTTCGGGGTATATCTAGCTTAGGGTTTATTTATTATACGTGTTTATCTATATCAGTTTCACAGCACACACCATTATCTGTGAACTTGGATATTCCAGTAGGTCGTGGCCCCATCCACGCTTTATTCCACTAGCTATTTTGGCCATGATTGGCTAAAGGGCCGCTCGGAGAGGTGGTGCGCGTTTGCGCGTTTGGGTATTGTGTGAATTATGAGATGAGCAGCTTACGGTAAGCAGCTTTGGGCCGCAGCTATGGGGTACCGGCTTGGGTTTGGATTACTCGTTGCAATGTCCGTTTTCGGTTCTGTGCATGCTTTGATCACGCTTGCTACCGAATTTTGGGCTGGTGGCCTTGGCACCTTTGACCTCGACGACATCCTCCTTTGCCCCTCGCTTGCATGGCTCGGTTGTTCCCTCCGTGTTTGTGACGTCTCGTTTTCATCACAGCGCTACCCAAACGTGCTGCAGCGTACCGCCTCCCCTCAGGCTTATCTGAGAATGGGTGTGACAACACGATCTAAGAAGTCCCTCACGAGGGACAGCGATATAGACGCCTCCTTACGGCTCATCGACGAGGTGCGGAACACTCCAACAGCTGCTACACCTGTGGTTCCCACTCCCAACCCTGCATCGAACGTGGACGCGGACGTGGCCGTCAGACGTTATTTGCAGGAGCAGTCCAAGTTGGTCGACGAGATTTACAAGGCGCGCTTGCATCGGGCTTGGGCCAAGAGTATCCGTGAGGATATTCTTGGCGACAAGAAGCACCATTTTCGCGGTACGGACGACTCTGGCCTCCTGTCCGACCTGGTGGTGCAGCTGCGCACAGAGTTTCAGTCTGCTGGTTTGGAGCTGCGGGCCTTCGACCTCGAGGACCCTCTGGTGCCCGTAGTCGGCAGGGTTAATGGGCTGCTGTACGACGTTCTGGCTCTCGTGGTGGAGAAGCACAGCAACGCGTATGTCTGGCTGACTGGCACTGACTCCTCGGCTGACCGAGATGGACGGCGTGCTCTTGTCGACATCATCAAGGGCTCTGTACCGGTGGCGCTGCGGGAATCGCAGCAGGAGGAGCATGCGGCCTTACGTTATCCCGCAAACGTTGACCCGCAGCCGATTTTGGCTAAGGAGCAGCGTTTGGTGCGGGATAACAGGACTTCAGACTGGACTCCGACCGAGGCAACACGAAAATTATCCCTCTACACCCGCCTCGACCCCGTGTTTTACGCGGCGGTGAAGGTCCGCTATCCCATGGCTGCTGACCTGTCCCACGTGTCCCTTGCTTCTCTTCGTTCCTTGGTTGTCGAAATTTATCAGTCTTGGGCGCAAACGGATGGGGGCAAGGCGGCTTCTGGTGCGGGCGGAATCTCCGCGCATCTGTCCAGCAGCGAATATGACTCGCTGCTGCAGAAAATTACGGAGCTGAAGGAGCTGGTGCAGCGGCAGCACGGTGAGACCGCTCCGGTGGTACGGCAGCAGCGGGAGAGGGTTCAGCAGAAGCAGCAACAGCAGAAGTCCCCACATCCGCGGGGTTTCCGTGTAGGCACCCACAAGGCCCCGCCAGTGGGATTCGACCGCGATGAGCAGCGGGCGAAGCCATTCTGCGGGAAATGCAAGAAGGCGGGCAAAGGTGAGCACTATCACTTTTACCGCGACTGCCCGTTGGGTGGCCGTCAGCACCCGCCCAACTCTGCGTCGGCATTCTGCATCCCTATCGACGAGGAGGATGCGGACGGGGTGCACGCTCTGGCAATGTGTGCGGTGTTCCAGCACGCTGCGGATGATGGAGCGGAAGCCTTCGCACGTGCTGCGGCTGCGTACGGGCCTCCTGCGGTGCTTTCTGCGGGTGCGGTGGGCGGCATTGACGTCTCCGCCTACGGGTTCACCGTGGAGCAACAGCCGACTTCCGAGGGGGACTCCATTCTCCAACGACTCGACGATCTTGCTGCGGAGGTTCACTCCGCAGCCAATCCGCAGGTGCACTACACCCATGCCTCCTTCCCGCCTCCTGCCAACATTGGACAGGAGGCTTCGGCTCTGGTGTGTGAGTCCGCCGCAACGGTGGCCGCACCGGAGGAGCAGGTTCCGGCAGGTGGTGCGGCGGCATCGGCGTCCGCCGTGCCGGCCCCTGCTATGCCTGTCTTCCAGGGGAAGGATGCCGCACCCGAGCTACTGCAATCGGCGAAGTTGACCGCCACGGCGGACACGGACGGTGAATTTGCTGGGTTCGTTCAGACTGTCAACCACGCCGCCGTCCAACCCATTGACCTCACGGGTTACAACACCGACGACTATGAAGACCTTGCCGACGGCACATTCACGGTAAAGCCACGGGCTTCAGACGTCTCGGCAAATCTCTCATCTACACCTGCGACCCAGGCACCTAGCTCTGGTGGTGCTCTGGGTGACTGGCATGCCGGTGCTCCCCGCAGCTACGGCTGTGGAAAGCCTCCGTGGGGATTCCCTGCCCACGCTGGCTTGTGGGGAATGCCTTTTATGCTCTCCTTTATTCTCTTGATTTCTATCATGGGAGTGGGGACCGCCGCCTACACGGCGGCCAATGACGTCGGATCTGTGCAGGTATCGGGTCAGGCTGCTCCGCAGCCTGTGCTGTGCAGGGGGGACTTGTGCATCTACTCTGGTATCTCCGAGCTGGACCCCGTCACACTGGATGCGGTGCTGCACTCCCTGGGTGCTGCGGCAGTGCTACTGCCGCCTGACCCGCTGGAGGGCAGTGCTGCGGGCTGCTGCGGTGATCAATGTGGTGACGGTGCTCCTCTAATCTTTGACCCCGAGTAGTTTTATTCCTGGTTCTGGCAGTGCACCACCTTCTGGTGGTGTGCTGAGATGTGCTTTGACCTCAACATGGTCTTCAATTGGCTTTTACTTTGACTCCTTATATCCGTTAATCTGACTTGCTGGCGCCGTGTCTTTCAGTAGTTTAGCAGGACTTATGTGCCTGTGTGTTTTTGCACTTGTGCCGGCTAGAGGGTTTCCATTTGTGTATCAGAATTGCACAGTTGGTTTAGCAGTTAGGCTTGTCACCCTAGCTCCTGCCCTAACTTATTTGGTATCTCGGACTTGCCTGTCAGTCACCACCCACAGTGCTGGGGTGGTGTGCTGAAATCTGTGTAGGCAGCCCTGACCGGGAGTCCCGGTGCAGGCCCCTATGACAGATTACTAGGTAGCCAACACTGGACCTGTGACTGACCGTAAGCCCGTACTGTGACACACCAAGGTGTCACAGGTAGCTAGGACCGTAGCCGTTCCGACTCTGTCACCGTTCGGGGTATATCTAGCTTAGGGTTTATTTATTATACGAGTTTATCTATATCAGTTTCACAGCACACACTATTATCTGTGAACTTGGATATTCCAGTAACCTGTTATGTGAATGTTGCATGCCGTACCTTGACTCCTACGACCTTATGTACCCTTCGGGGACCCGTGACCGGCACCTGTCTCGTACGTGAGAGCCTCTGCCTCCACCCGCTGTGACCCTCCCTACATCTTCCTTTGTCTGTAAGTCTGACGGTGACGGGGTGACCTGGACCTGCCTTCGGGTACTCCTTGTCATATCCCTGACGAAGCATCCGGCTGCATGACACCGCGGTGTGCGGACCTTCAGGGCACAGCAGCACTCTATTCCCCCGGTGGAGGATTGGCACTAGAGACAGGGAGCTGATAGGCCTGCCAGGACCGTGTGGACTTTGTCCAGCTTTTTGGGGTTTTCAGCCCTGGCAGGCATGATTGTGGTTTCTTCTGGTCTGGACTGGAGATTGGTATGAGTGTATTCATTCTGGTCTGCCCACCTCACTCGAGGTGGTGTGCTGGATTTGGCATGCCGACAGTGTCATCATCATCTGTGTCATCACCGATACGGTTCGACTACTATGACTTCTTCACTGTCATCAGCGCCATCTCCGATATCGACTTCGGTAGTCAGACAGTTCATAGCATCTGTCATTTCACATCTGACACCTTAGGGGCTGTCATCACATTCTTTCGGCGGAAGCTATAACACTTCGTATTATCTTGTGTATAGCTACACAGTTTCACGGTTGACATATGTGAGTGTTGCACTTGACTTGTAGTGCTTGACTGCGTGTTTGTTCACACAGTATTAAGGAATTCACCGTTAAGGAACCAGCCAGCGTTTTTTTGGGGGGGGGGTCACGATTTTAGTGATTTGGCTGGGTGGACCAAAAAAAATAAGAAGAGGTCCGAAATAAGGAAGGCCGTCGCTGGCTGACATGCTTTCGGCAATCTTAAAATAAGGAATTGACGCTGGCATAGCTTGACGCGGTGCACATGGCTAATTATTGCACATGGCATTAGGCAATTGCAGGCAGCTTCTTCGTAGTGAGACTGTGATAGTATGCCGTCCTTCATGTCCGTGTGAAGCTCTCTAAGCTGTTGCCTACTCGCTGGGTCCATTTTATCACTTCGAAAAATCAGCACACAGTTTTCTCGAAAATTTCAGTTTGTAAGGCTGAGGAAGATAACGAATGGCGCTGGCTGGCTCATGAATCGCGTTCCTTCTAATGAACGAATTTCATTAGCACGCTGGCGCTGGCCGGGGGGGTCACGATTTTAGTGATTTGGCTGGCCGGGAGCGATCTCTGTTTCATTAAATATGAGTGTTCATCAGACTTGAGATGTATGAAGTATTGGTATCCATATTTGTGAGTTGAGCAAGGTCCGCCAACCCCGTAAAGGCCACCAAACTCAATATATTGAGCAAAAAAACTTATCGGAAAGTGCAGGGGTATGAGTGCCCCATACTAAAGGGTAGGGAGGAATGCGTGCATGCACTCCAACCTAGCGGCATACATGTATGCTCGCGTGCTCTTGGTATAAGTGGCTATTACCCTTCGGGTGGCTTAAGCCACCCTAACAGCGATTTAGGGTGGCTTAAGCCACCTTAACCCTTAAACCGTTTCCTGGGTCATATATGACCCAAGGGTACCTAAAATTGATTTATGAAGCCGTCTAAAATCCAAAAATGCTTTTGAAAACAGTTTTGAAAAGGTCTCCCTTATGCGCATCAAAATGCGTGCCCAGTGTCCCTCAAAACTGTCGCATGCTTCCAAGATCGAACGATGAAGAGTGTGAAAATCGTTTGACACAACACACGGTTATGGTTTGCGCGTATAAATACGCATGTTCAACCCTATTTAGGTCACGTTACATCTTCAACACATAGCTAGGCGTTATGCAAAACATGCTAGGGTCATGATTAGGGTTTACACGGGGCAGTGAATACGCATTCAGCGCCGCAATGCGTGAGATATACATTCATTGGTGACATCGCACTTTCACTCGATGCTCAATTTTGAACAATGCAGTACGATGCGCCTTTGAAATACGTTTCAAGTGGTATGCTCAAAACGCAAATCGGCCTTCGTATGCGGCGGGTATATGGAAAACATTGACTTCAACCAAAACCAAAAATATTTATGACGGTTTAGGGGTTAACGTTTTCAATCATTGCGGGAGCTATCGGTACCGGAAACTAGATTTTTTTTAGCTTAGAATGACGGCGACAATGTCTTCTTTTAGACACTATATGCACTATTCGGCGAGCCCAAGTTCCCGGTGAGCAATTTTGGGAAGTATCCAAGAGGGTGCAACATTTAGTGAATTTTGAGCGATTTTTTTTCGGTTTTTGCATACCCATGCTACTTCAACCGAGATTTTGAGGGTCAAGATGACCTCGGATCAAACTTTTGGCAACACACTGCAGAAAGAGCAGCTCGAGATCTTGACATCATAGGTCTCCAAATTTTGAAAAGCGCCTTCAAGGAAGCCCCCGTGAGCTAATTGGCTTAAGGTGGCTTAAGCCATCTTAAGGAAAATTGGGAAATACCCACCCTACTTCAACCGAGATTTTGAGGGTCAAGATGAACTCAGATCAAACTTTTGATAAGACACTGCAGAAAGAACAGCTCAAGATCTTGACGACATAGGTCTCCAAATTTTGAAAGCACCGCCGAGGAAGCCCCAATGAGCCCTTCAAGTTAAGGTGGCTTAAGCCACCTTAAGCTGCGGGTAATAGGCATAAGCCGTGATGTAAAGTAGATAGTTGCGTGTGTGCTTTGTTAGGCACGCGAAGTAGGGGCACGAATGGATAAGTAGAACGCGAGATATGCCCCAAAACGTATGCGACATCAACCTGAAAACAGTATCAGTATGAGCAGTATTGATGTGAGATGAGACTTTCAGCCCCCCCCATAAGGTGGGGGGCAGTCACACTCTCTCTGATCACCCCTTGACCCGAGGTGCCACGTCAGCTTGCTTCCGCCAGTTCGTTCCGCGATAATAAAACCCCAAAGTTATTTTATTATCTCATCTTAGTCTGCAGTGAATCACGGTGTCACTCCCTGCAAGTGCTTCCGCCAGCCTAATATATAACATATATTAGCCTTTTCTGTCAAGTATATCAATTCGCCCTTTAAGTGTTAAAGCACTCTCCATAGAGTACGCTTTTGTCACCTGGCAGCAGAACACCCCTGCACTTTCCACAAAGTCCTCCACTCGATAAACCGAGTTTGGTGGGCATTGAAGGGTTGAGGGACCTCGCCCAAGTCCCCAATATGGACACTAATACTTTATAAATATCCAATAGTTGACTACCGTGGTAGTTATGGATGTTTCCGCCCTCATACTGATCCCATCCTGCTAAAAACGAATTCGCCCTTACGGTGTTAACTCCACAACTTGCAATAAATTATCTTATCAGCCCTTGAGGCTGTTTTTCGTGAACCTGTTCCGTGGAAAAGAGAGCGAAAACGGGCATTTGAGCGCTTTTGCCAACTAATGCCAGAGTTTCTCCGAGCCTCTTCGATCAACTGTAACGTCGACCCTCGCGTGTCGCAGGCCGCGCAGCGGCCGCGCTCGGAGAAACTCTGGGAACAAGAGTATTGTTATTTCAAAAAAATTCTTCTATTACCTGATCGTGATGAGACGCTAGTTACACGACGCTAGAACCTTGAACCAATTCAATGAACCTACGCTTATAGGCTACGCTAGGACCTAGGCGTAGGGTTAGGCTATGGATGCCATATACAGGTCAAGAGGAACTCCATACACTAGAGGTTTCTTATAAAAGTAGAATCGAAACAATCTGTAAAGCTTTGTATACTAATGCTGTAGACCGCGAAGCTTCAATCGACTGAGGGGAAAGTCAAATGGCGCTCGCAAATAAGTTGGCTGTCGTTACCGGAGCAAACTGTGGGATAGGAAAAGTTATTGCGACCGAGCTTGCAAGACATCAAGCCCACGTTGTAATGGTAAGCTTTCAAACTTACCTTGATGTCTCCACTGTGTACTTTAGACCCTAGAATCTGACTTGGGTTTTTTGCCATCACTGAACAGGCTTGCAGATCACAAGCAAGATCGGAACCGATTTGTGAGGAGATACGCGCATCTACGGGAAATTGTGATGTGGAGTTTAGAGAGCTTGGTAAGCAAGGATGTTCTTGGCCCACAATTCGTATAGATTCTTGAGAAATAGCTTTCGACGAGACTTTTCAGTTTGCGTGCGTTAGCTGTCGTTGCAGTGATGCTAAAGGCGCTCACTGTTCTCCGACTGCAGACTTAACTTCACTGAATTCAATCAAGAATTTTGCGAACGGCTTGCAAGGACGCTCAGTGCACCTTCTGATCAACAACGCTGGGGTAACTCCATCCGTTCCTTACAATGTGCTGGGGAAAGCATGTCCCACCGAGCGTATAGTGGGCTCCCTGTGCTCTCTCAAAGCGGTGCACTTGGGAGCCGAGGCGGAATGCGCTGTCCAGAAACGATATAAAGCTGCCCTCCTTCGAGCCCGCGTGTCCTGTGCACTCCCGTATCGAACCTCTAAATCATCCGGGCTATACTCAAAGCGCGACCTTCTCCGCAACGCGCTTCGGCGAACACACGATGTCATATTCACGCGTCAAGTTCGCGTTACTCTCCATTCGATTTTTGAACTTTAGCTTGCACTTAAGCAGACTTAAGCATAAATCATGCTCAGACGTTCCTGACTTATCCGATACGTGTATTGTGTGGTAAATGATTCCCACCTCTAAATGTGTCGCAGGTGATGGCCGGCCAGCGCGAGATGACCGCCGACGGCTTGGAGACCTCGTGGCAGGTACCTTCCAAAGCTTCGCGACGTCAAATTAAATGTCCTTGGATGAATCTCTTCCAACCGGGATTGCCGCTCTTCCAATACAACGCGCTAAGTGCACATATACTTCTCCTTGACCCGTGACGAGGACTATCTTGGTGGAAGCATGGAAGACTTTCCGACACTAGTTCTTACAAACCTTTTCTTTCATAACATATTTCTCCCGAAGCCTTCCATCATCCTCTAGTGCTTTTGCTCCACTTTCTAAGAGGACTCGGGCTACCTCGACTACGAGCGAGTAGAGCAAACAGATCTAGCTTACGAAAAGCCGGCGAAACTTTGCAGTAGTTTATGTTCAAGTTGTATTTAGCTGCAGCAACGTTATTGCATTCGCACCGGCGCATTCCTTCAGCTCCTCTCAAGCAAGGCCGGGTTCAGGCTTTACTGCACCGTTCTTTCAGCGGAATTGTACAGGACAATTTTAGGTTTAATGAGGCAGGAGGTGGTGATGACGCTTAAGGTATCGCCTGCAAGGAGTAGCCAAGCCGAGAATTCCAACCGTGACCGGGGCCGTGAGATTGTCATTTCACATCATCAAGCCTGGATATTCCAATGGCTTCACACACTCCACCTAGTTTAGTGTATTCACTATTTTATTTTGTATCGATTTCAAACCTTCGCTCGTTGTTTCACTGAGCAGAAAGTCTCACCGCCACTCGTGTGGTCTTGCAGGTTAATGCGGTCGGACCAACCCTCCTTAGCCGCCTCCTGCTGTCCAACTTGTTCAAAGCATCGCAGGTGAGCCATGATTGTTGTTGCTCACGCGCGGGACAACCTCGCCGTGCTATTGTCCGAATTTCGAAGTGCCTACTACACAATATGAAGTAAGACTGTCGGGGCAGTTTGAATCAAAAGTGCAGGGGCACTATGATCTTGAGCAAGATACGAGGCTCGATGGAGTAGTTTACCACAACAGATGATATCACGCATGTGCACTGGCTTCACGTCGGGGGGAGCCGTGAGTAGTAGATACGAGCTTTGTTGTGTGGCGCGTGGAGTGCCAGAGACGCATGGGATGGCACGGGGTGTGGTAGATATTTGTGCGAAGGCATGGAGAGTAGTAGATATGCATGTTTAAGGCATGGAGAGTGGCAGATACTTTTACGTCATGAGCCCACTGCTGACCTGCATCAACGCGTTTCAGCATGAGCGTGTCTGTTCTACAAAAAAGTAGCATGAATGTGCTCACTGAATACGGTGAACCCTCCGCCATTGGCATATTGCGCTCGCACAGGCGTGCTATGGGATGCTGCGGGATGGTTGTCGGGGTGCTGGGAGGTGCTGGGGGTGCTGCCCGTTGGGTGATGCCTTTGAGGATGTTGGAGAATGCAATGGAGGATGCTGGGCAATGCCTCAGGAGATGTTGGGAGATGCGCGCGGGGGTGTACGGGTGTGTTGGCCATGAGGGATGCCACTGGGGATGCCCGGATGGGGGGGGGTCGGGGCCGGTGTTGGCGGGTGGTTGGGGATGCCATGGGCGTGTCGGGGAGCGGTGTCCCGTAGCGGCCTCCAGCACTTCCAGGCACTCCCACAACCCTCTCCTGAACATCCCATGGCGTGCGTGTGCTAGCGTAGCCAGCACGCGCTCTCTCATGCTGAGACCCGGCTGGCATATGCCAATGGCGCGCTCGTGCCGTGAGGGGATCATCACATTTAGCATGGCGAATGGTAGACATGCATGGGGTGGCGCGGTGGGTGGTAGAGATGCATGGGGTGGCGTAGAGGGCGATGGAGACGCGGTGGGTGGTAGAAACATATGGAGTAGCAAGGAGAGTGGCAGAGGGGAATGGTTTGTCGCGGGATGGTAGATATGTATATCCGACGGTGCGTAGAGTGGTAGAGGCGCGGGGAGCGAATCACATGTGGGGTTGCGACAGGAACTCGAAGGCCCCTCCGGAGCCTCGCGCATCGTGTACGGTGAGTCAGCAAATTTGGTCGCCTGTTGCTATATGGTTTAGCTATGCGTATGCTTTACTTCTTTGCAGAATATACCTTGTATATGCATATACACATTGTATACATACCAGTATCTCTCTCTCTCTCTTTGCAAAGTAAAATCAAATTTGCTAAAGCACGCTGCAAATGCATAACTTCAGCTTTGCTACAGGGGTTACTTTCTCTGTGCTTGGCGAGTTTGATTGTTTTCTTGGAAGTCCGGTGTCTATCTTCGTGAGTCTCGCTGAGTCTGATCACAAAGAAGCAGAGATGCACTGGGCCGGGTAAGAATCGATACAAAAGAAATAGAGCCACGGCTCCGAAGGCTGCGGATCCTAAAGACTGCCCGGTTATCTCTAGTCTGACATCTGTCCGTCACACTGCCTCGATCTGCCCGTACGGTGTCACTCGTCTGCTCTCTCGAGGAAACCACTAAAATCCCACTTCTTTCCACTTTCACAGTTCTCTTTGCCAAGAACTAACACATTCGCCATGTCACAGAGATTCCTGCGATGCACTGTCCAGCATTCTGCAACTGCAAGCGATTGGTCGTGTGGTCTCATCTTCATCGTGTTGCTGCGACCCGGCTAGCCAGCTGAAGTGCCTCCACATGTGCTCATCTGCCACAGCTGTTGGAACTATGTACCTGTACACAGCTGCAGACAGCTTTGCCCAGCCACCAAAGAAGCACACCCGGTCAAGCGCCGCTCCGGCTGCCGGTGCCCACGCCGCTGCACCCTTCCGAGTGCTGTGCGCTCCGGCAGCCCACACACCGCCTGCACCAGCTGCCGCCTCGTCCATACCTGTCTGCCCTTCCCCTTGCAGAGCACGATGGCGATGGGCTCCTGTACAACAGCCACATCCTGTTGCTGCACACCGGCCCCGGTCTCGGTCTCTGCAAAATGCCACCACCGTGTAAGGAAAGGCTCTCAACAAATGTAAACTGTCTCGGGCTTGCGCCACAAGCACGGCCGGGCAGCCGCACGTGCCACCGCCTCCGCCGGCAGCCACGTCCTCTCCGTCGCCTGCTGCCCGGCATCCGCAAGCACTTGGGCCTTGAGTCGAGGCCACACCTTGTTGCACTCTCACCACCGCACGGCCCTTTGCCGGCCCTTCAAACCGGCCCCGCCAGCCCTTTCGCGGGCTAGTCAACTCCGAGGTCTCCTCGTGATTGTTCTTGATCGCCGAGAGGTACGGCTGCATGCTCCCTACCGCCACCGTGCCCCGCCGCAGCAACGCCCCCATGTGCAGGAGCACCGACTCCTCCGCAGCCGGCAGCCACGGCAAGCCCTGGCCCTCACAGAAGTGCGTGGAGGCGAGAGCCTTTGGCAAGCAGTTGCCCTGAGTGAATTTGGCGAGAGCCGCCTGCATGGTCGTGATCACCAGCTCGGTGCCGGGGTGCTCTCCCGGCTGCGCCCGCCACCGGTCACCAGGCGCCAAGTCCCACTCCTCGGGCTCGCCCCCCCGATCCCTGTGGAAGCAGGGGTCGGAAGGTCTCCCTCCGCAGGTCAAACACTTCTTTCCAATATAAACATATCCAGGTGGCGGCGCTTTCAAGGATGTTCGTTGGATTTGCTCACACAATAGCCTCTCATAGAGTTTTGTGGGGTGGAAGGCCAGAGTGACTCAGCAATCAGAGAGTGCCACGTGGAACAACCTCCATGATTTCATTTGAAGTTCCCCATTGATAGTTTCAAGTTCCGATTTGTAGCGCTGTGCACCGCCCACTCTCTCTAGATTGTGATACTCTGGAACTTGCTCCGCTTTTTAACTTGTTACACTCCAGAACAACCACTATCTCTAACCCTGTGACACTTTTTCAGTGCGCCCGTGTTCACTCCATGCATCAACGCATGCTCGCTGCCAAGCGCGCACTCTCCGAGCGCCTCAGTCGCCGAGTCCCAGCTTGCGCGCATCCGCCGCAGCGAGGAGTTGTGGGTCCTTCTTGGATGGTTCTGGGGGCCTGCGCCTGGTGCGTTCTTTGCGTGGCCGCCCCACGGAGGGGCTGTCCCAACGCGAATTCCGCGGCGCGCATCAACTGCAGGGTGCTTAGGATCGTCAGCAGGAGGAGCGTTTGCTCGTGTGAGACAAGCAAGCGCCGCTGGTGTTTTTTTTATTACTCAAGCGTGAAGTGACCCGTTGAATGGGGATGCCGCGGGGCTTGCAGTGGGCTCCATGCTCGACAAAAAAGGGAATTTGGAGGATCTAAAAGCTGTCCAGGTGGCGGCTTTCCTCTCCCAGCCTTTTGATCACTCATAGTTCCCCAGATCGTCATTCGGAGCAAGGGGGGGTTATACATTGATCCGATCCGCAAGGCAAGTGCTTGTTGAGCACATGCTGCTGTACCGGTAAGTGGAGGGTGCGTGCGAGGCAGCTCCGGTAGATGCAAGCAGAGCGCTGAGCTGCGGGCCCTGATCACAGGACCCCCTCAAGCGTTTCGCGTCGGACACCGAGTTTTCAGCCTTCGGATCTTATGGGACGTCAAAGGTAGATACTGTGCTCGCTGTTCCGCCTTTTCTCTATTTCTCTCTCTGTCTTACACTAACTGCGCGGTAACCCCATCGCCCCTCATCCGCGCATCGCATCGCCCCTCATCCG
>LGRX02016876.1:0-10985 GCA_001247695.2 Cymbomonas tetramitiformis | reverse complement strand
CCTCTTGTCCCTGTTTTTTTAAGGGTGTTCTTCGTATAAGCCGGAGGTCACGCTGGGGACATACCGTCGCCAGCGTGGCCTGCTTCTGGTTGGTTGAAGTGTTTCATTTTCGTGTTCACAGGGTTTCATTTTTTTAATGTGTTGAAGCCTCTGCGGACCGTGTGGCGCGTGCGCTGATCGCCAACGGGCCGGTCGCGCAACGATGCGGCGGTTATGCAAGCCTCTTGTCCCTGTTTTTTTAAGGGTGATCTTCATATAAGCCGGAGGTCACGCTGGGGACATACCGTCGCCAGCGTGGCCTGCTTCTGGTTGGTTGAAGTGTTTCATTTTCGTGTTCACCGGGTTTCATTTTTTAATGTGTTGAAGCCTCTGCGGACCGTGTAGCGCGTGCGCTGATCGCCAACGGGCCGGTCGCGCAACGATGCGGCGGTTATGCAAGCCTCTTGTCCCTGTTTTTTATAAGGGTGATCTTCATATAAGCCGGAGGTCACGCTGGGGACATACCGTCGCCAGCGTGGTATGCTTCTCGTCGTTTGAAGTGTTTCATTTTCGTGTTCACCGGGTTTCATTTTTTTACATGTGTTGAAGCCTCCGCGGACCGTGTGGCGCGTGCGCTGATCGCCAACGGGCCGGTCGCGCAACGATGCGGCGGGTTATGCAAGCCTCTTGTCCCTGTTTTTTAAAAGGGTGATCTTCATATAAGCCGGAGGGCTGCTGGGGACATACCGTCGCCAGCGGTCTGCTTCTGGCTAGCGTGGTATGCTTCTCGTCGTTTGAAGTGTTTTCGTTTCGTGTTCACCGGGTTTCATTTTTTACAGGTGTTGAAGCCTCTGCGGACCGTGTGGCTCGTGCGCTGATCGCCAACGGGCCGGTCGCGCAACGATGCGGCGGGTTATGCAAGCCTCTTGTCCCTGTTTTTTTAAGGGTGTTCTTCATATAAGCCGGAGGTCACGCTGGGGACATACCGTCGCCAGCGTGGCCTGCTTCTGGTTGGTTGAAGTGTTTCATTTTCGTGTTTACCGGGTTACATCTTTTTACTGTGTTGAAGCCTCTGCGGACCGTGTAGCGCGTGCGCTGATCGCCAACGGGCCGGTCGCGCAACGATGCGGCGGTTATGCAAGCCTCTTGTCCCTGTTTTTTTAAAGGGTGATCTTCATATAAGCCGGAGGTCACGCTGAGGACATACCGTCGCCAGCGTGGTATGCTTCTCGTCGTTTGAAGTGTTTCATTTTCGTGTTCACCGGGTTTCATTTTTTTACATGTGTTGAAGCCTCTGCGGACCGTGTAGCACGTGCGCTGATCGCCAACGGGCCGGTCGCGCAACGATGCGGC
This sequence comes from Cymbomonas tetramitiformis, assembly GCA_001247695.2. Taxonomy (NCBI): domain Eukaryota; kingdom Viridiplantae; phylum Chlorophyta; class Pyramimonadophyceae; order Pyramimonadales; family Pyramimonadaceae; genus Cymbomonas; species Cymbomonas tetramitiformis. The sequence continues at coordinate 9,653 of LGRX02016876.1, read as the reverse complement.
GGGTTATGCAAGCCTCTTGTCCCTGTTTTTTTTAAGGGTGATCTTCATATAAGCCGGAGGTCACGCTGGGGACATACCGTCGCCAGCGTGGTATGCTTCTCGTCGTTTGAAGTGTTTCATTTTCGTGTTCACCGGGTTTCATTTTTTTACATGTGTTGAAGCCTCTGCGGACCGTGTAGCACGTGCGCTGATCGCCAACGGGCCGGTCGCGCAACGATGCGGCGGGTTATGCAAGCCTCTTGTCCCCGTTTTTTAAAGCGTGATCTTCATATAAGCCGGAGGGCTGCTGGGGACATACCGTCGCCAGCGGTCTTCTTCTGGATGATGAAGTGCTTCCGGTTGTTTGTTGCGTCCTACTTAGGAAGCTCCATCAGCGACCGCAGCCGAAGCTGGAGGGGGTGCCTCCGCCCCCCCCGCTGCTGAAGACGCGGCGGCTGCGGCTGGCAGCAAGGTACGCATTGCACCCGCCATTCCCGCTTCCTGCTGCGTTTTCCCCGCCCCCCCCCTGAATATACACACTTCATTCCCAACGAACGAGTATGCGGTCATCCATCTTGCAGGCCGACCCCCGGTTCTTATTTTGGCTTCCACTACAGCCTGCCTGTGACGCGTACCGTGTTGCTCGTGCGCTGCACGCCAACGGGCCGTGCGCGCCTCGTAGCCGCGGGGTTTTAGTGTTTCACCTCACGCCCGTGACGTGTACCGTGTTGCTCGTGCGCTGCACGCCCACGGGCCGTGCGCGCAATGGCTACTACCCAAATTCATGGTCCTACCACAAGGACCAATGGGCAATTGCGGTTTCGATCACTAAATCGACTATTTGAGGCACAGGTAACATTTGCACATGATATTTATGAGTTAAATGAATTTTATTTCTTATAGCGGCGGCCCCCATGAGACTTTAGGTGTGTGGTTGAACGACACGCTTTAGGGGTGTAATTTCACCAAAAGCTTGAAGAAAATGGTGGTCCTACCACAAGGACCACCGTATTTTGAGTATTAGGAGTCACATGCGGGGCTCACGGTGATGCTCATGGTTATACATCTTGAGTTTATGACCAAATAAGATAACTGAATCGGTTACTTCGCACCCTCATCATCATTTCCGCTCTATTTCAGCATGGCGCATGTTCAACACAATGCAAATTCCGAATTTAGTGAATTTCGGACTTTAGAAATTGGCATTCATCCATTCTAAAATGTACACGCCAGTCGAAAAATAAGATATTTGGATGATGTTAGACTTTCAGAAATTCGCAATATAAATATACTTGAAGATTTAATGTGCCGCACACACCAACCTTGCGATATATGCCCTCTAGCAAGCAATTATGATGGCTGGCTGGTCAGCTCGCGTGACCACTATTTTAGGGGGGAAATCAACGAGCCAATATATTAGAGGGGAAGCCAACGAGCCAACGAGCCAATATATGCATTCCAACCGGGCCTACCGCCCAAATATGATTGGGACATATGTATAGGTTCAATTTGATGGTACCCGCGCAGGTGTAGTGTTGATATATGATTGGTAAAAAATTATTGAAGATGAGTCACTAATTTGCCACATTTTGAATGTTCCAAAAAATCCGTTTTGAAAAATTTGAGTGTAGAGGTTTGAAATGCGTTCGTCATGGATATATGGGATGGATATAGGCCAAACCAGCGTTCAGATAAATTAATATAGGACCTATATATACCACCTTTCATTGGTTAGACACCACAAATCACGGGAGGTGGCCAATTAAATTATCGGAACAATGGTCCTCGTGGTAGGACCAAATCGTCGATTTGGTCCTACCACAAGGACTGCGGGGCAGTAGCCAGCAACGGTCCCGCGGAATTTAAGCGTTTCACCTCACGGCAAGCTGCGTAAAATTTCCTCGCGCGAGCGTGCCTCGTCCATATCGTCCCCCGGAGTCCTCCTGTCCGGTTCGGGGTGTGTCCAAAGATGTCCGGTTGCGAGACCCGCCGCTCTAAGTTGAACCGTGGCTGTGCCGTACTCGTACCTCGTCGGTGGCCCGCCAACGGGCCGGGCGCGGAAGGTGGCCGCGGTGTGCGTCCGTTTTGCCTACCTTCCAGCATACCTCTCCGATGTTGCTGATACCATGGTGTCTGCAACCGACACCTAACCTGTGACACAGCGGACAAGTCCTAGGCAGGCATGCTATCTTAGGGGGCATATCGCTCCCATCAGTCCGGTTCTTTGCGTTGTCCAACATGTTTCGGTGTGCGCCACCTTTTGCCGCCGTGTGTGCATTGGGTGGCCGCAATATCCCACACCGTATATACACACGGTACACTGATCCAGGTTAACCAACAACCCTGGGTTTGCGGTTTGTTTGCTAGCGGGGGAAAACATTCAAACGGCGCACAAATCGTTTCCTGAAGCGCCAGCAGCAACGAATCACTACTGCAGACAACAGGCATTATGACGAGGGTCTCCAGGAGTATCTGGAAAACCAAATTCGCACCGTGTCCGACGGCATCCCGTTTCTAAGTCACGTCGCCATGCGCGCGGGGTGTTCCCATGTGGAACCGACGAATATCCTCGAGCCGAAAGATGCCGAACGGGTGAGTGGCGCGTACGGCGCCGTCACACGAGGTTGCACACTGGACCGCACGGACCTGGTCGTGGTCAAAAGGTTTTGCAAAACCTCGGGGCTAAAGCCGCACCCCAAGACCAAGCAGCTGCCCAAGGAGTTCAAGCGGTGTGCGCAGGAGCTAGTCATGACAAAACTGGCGTCGGAAGCAGCACCCACTTACGTCGTGCCCTGTTCACGGTATGGTGTGGAGACCAGAACTCGGCAAGCGCTGCAGGTCGGGCCAGTTCCGTTCCTCCTCATGCCCGATCGCGGCCGGACGCTGTGGGAATTCATGCGGGTTCCGCCTGAGGGTGGATTAACCTTGGAGGTCAAGCTGCTACTTGCCAAGGAGTTGCTGAAGGCGTTTTCGCAGTTGCACTCCAAGGGTATCGTGCACGGCGACGTCAAGGGTAACAATGTGGTCGTTGCCGAAGCGCTACCGTGCGCGTCCGCGGGCGGCATCACGCTGCGAGTCATCGACTTCGGAGTTGGCTGCGTCGATCGAGAAAACCTGAAGTCTGCGCATGACGAGCGTCCTCTCGGTCGAGAGGACCGCCGTTATCTTGCTCCTGAGCACCGGGATCACGGCCCAAGCAGGCCAGGAGACATGTGGTCTGTGGGTGGACTCCTGGTCCAGCTCTTCCAGCACCCGCAGGCCGGTGGCGAACGTCACCAATGGGACTATATCCTATGTCAAGCGAAACCGCAGAATGGATTCATGAAGCATGCACTCATGCAGCGCCTGAAGGAATGCTTCCGCGTAGACATGGACAAGCGTCCGACAGCCGGGAATCTGCTGCGCACGTTTGAGCACACTAGGATCCAGACCGTCGGTGAGAAGGATTTACCGCCTCGTATTGAGCCGGCTGAGTGATTTCCAATAGGGCCGACATGTGAACATGACAAATGTATACATGTAAATATAGCGCCGACATTGCCGTAAACAAATTGGTCCATGTATGTATTCCTATCGCATCACGCATAACGCGCTAGACACATACATGCATTTGCCTACCGGAGGTCACGCTGGGGGACATACCGTCGCCAGCTTGGCCTGCTTCCGGTTGGTTGAAGTGTTTCATTTTCGTGTTCACCGGGTTTCATTTTTTTAATGTGTTGAAGCCTCTGCGGACCGTGTAGCGCGTGCGCTGATCGCCAACGGGCCGGTCGCGCAACGATGCGGCGGTTATGCAAGCCTCTTGTCCCTGTTTTTTTAAGGGTGTTCTTCATATAAGCCGGAGGTCACGCTGGGGACATACCGTCGCCAGCGTGGTATGCTTCTCGTCGTTTGAAGTCTTTCATTTTTCGTGTTCACCGGGTTGCATTTTTTAATGTGTTGAAGCCTCTGCGGACCGTGTAGCGCGTGCGCTGATCGCCAACGGGCCGGTCGCGCAACGATGCGGCGGTTATGCAAGCCTCTTGTCCCTGTTTTTTAAAGGGTGATCTTCATATAAGCCGGAGGTCACGCTGGGGACATACCGTCGCCAGCGTGGTATGCTTCTCGTCGTTTGAAGTGTTTTCGTTTCGTGTTCACCTACACATACATGCATTTGCCTACCGGATGGTGACCTTTTGCAAGGCTAGTGTCCAGCTTATTATATGCAAGCGTCTGCCTCCTATGAATGGTCTACCTCATCATTATTGTCTCTAGGGGTCTTGGGGTTCTTGCGTATGTGCGAGCTCGTATAGAGAATTCCTATCCGGTAATGTTACGAGCCACACCGGTTAACACACAGGTGCACGGAGGGTTTCCTATGGGGGGCATATTGTTCTCGGGAGGTTTGCCGTGCTCGCCATGTATATACTCCTGTCGTTTGCATGCAACTACATGTTGTGCGCTTCGCGGTGGCATATCGTTGCTGAGGAAGTCACACGGTGTTCGTGTTGCGTGCTGTCGCACAGATGTTCCCCGACTGCCCGCCCGAGGTTGCCCACGGCGATGACGATGCATCTAAACAAGTCGAGGAAGAACTACTAGAGGATCATGTCCATAGGATCAAGCCTCCCGACACCGTGAAACCAGTCGGGCACAACGATGCAGGCTTTCTGCCTATTATGCCCAAAAAACTGACACCTGATGACCTGCGCGACTTGCCATGGTGGGCGTATCTGTCTGATCGCCCTCCCCCGGCAGAGGGCACCGTGGAAGACGGGGAGGCATGCACCTTCGATTGGAAGTGGTCCGTGCAGATGCTGGATGCGGCCTGCTCGGAGGTCGTCCTCAAGGAAATCATTGACATTTGCAACCGGCACCTGGTTGCCAGTGCCAGTTGGAAAGAGCTGTATGGTACGTGGCACAAGGATACATCTGAGCAAAACCTGCTTACCCTCCGGGAGCACTACGCGCTGTGGCGCAAGGGAGTGTTGAAGCCGGTTGTTCAGGTGTCCAAGGAAGGGACAGCTGGCGTTACAATGGAGGACACTGTGGGCGACCCTCGTGACTGGGTGCAAGTCGTGGATGCCTCGATGATGCGCGCGACCCAGGAAAAAACGGAGTGCGAGGATGAGCTCGCGCGGCAACGTAGTGAGCACACGGACGGGTTTAATGCTATGCTCACCGTGTTCATGACGTATGTGGTAGACTACCAGTTGCTGAAGGCTGAGGTCCTGTTCTCTCATAAGGAAATCGGCGCGGACTTCACATCCGGATCTCACCAACTGGGTGAGGGCGCGCGCTATACCATACAGGCCGACTGGCATGTTGGGCACTGGCTATTCCCATCCATCTTCACCACCGTGAAGCATGGCCTTGTGGACGACAGGCTGCGGTCTGGGATTTTTGAAGCTACGGGAATGGTGGTGAAGCGGACCTACGACAAGCCGTCGCCTCTAGGGCGGGACCTCGAGAGCAAAATCCAGTTCCTTCACACCGATACCAAGTTTCCCAAGGCAGGCAAGGGATCCTGGGGCTGGCCGGATTACGACGTGTTCTCATGTGGCCTGTTGCTGAGGGCCCAATGCCTGACGGAGGTGCTACCCGAAACGCAGCGGGCCTGCCATTGGGACAGGTTTTGCTCGATGGATTACAGCCTCGTGGTTCAAAACTCCAGGCATGGCGATCCCACTTCGGCTCCCTTCCGTCGTGTTCACCTCGGGGGTCCCATGGGAACACTGTGGTTCTGGCCAGCCGACCGCATGGCGCACCGCGGTCTTTCTCCAAGTGGGCGCCTCCCGCTCGACCGTACTCGTCCTAAGCAGTTCTACTTCGTGATCTACTCCGCAGCCAGAGTGCGTACTAAGGGAACCATTGACCTGAATAACGCGGTACTCGGCAGCCCGCACAGTGTCATCTCGCAATATGGCTTACTTGGCGTGCCGCATGATGTGCGTCGCGTGTGGAGACGAAATACGATTTGCGGGAGGCTACGACACCTTGCCAGGTGTTTGGGCGTGTTCCCTGTGCAGATCAGGCGTTCTGGGTTGTGACGCTCTGCGTACTATCGGAGCCGTGATGTGTGGTCCGTGCCAGCGTGTGCGGCGCGAAGCTGAAGTCCGGGCGCCACTATCCGCGCATGAGAAGCACCCGGGGCAGGCGGCCACATTGGCCGATTACTGCCAGTTAGACGAGGCCGAGGCGAAGCTGCATGCACTCCTGAATGTGGAGGACCTAGGCCTTGCTTGGAACAAACTCCGCGGGGTGCTCGGCGCTGAGGCGTGGGGACGCGCGGATGCCACGGTGAAGCACAGGATCGCCAACCTGACTTGGGGTGACGGTGAACATCCAACCGGTGAACGTCCGCCGGCGCGGCCTTTGCAGGACTCTGGCGACGGCATCACTGCTCTTTGGGACCGACGGGCTACCCGTGACGATGCATTCTCATCTTTTGACGATCACCAGTTGTACCGGGAACTGGGTGTCTGCTGCCCGGGCTTGCGTAGTGTCGTGTTCGGTATGCTTACCGCGTTGAACGCGCAGCGCCTGCGGACAGCCGGTATTCCTCTTGGCGCGGACAAGTCCTACAGGAAACAACACCTGTTCCATACGGACGCGGAGGGCGGGCTGCATGTGAACATACGTGTTGCTGAACTCTTGCAAAGTCCTGATCAGCTGGACCTGGGTTTCGCAAAGAAAGTGGCTGCGAAGCTGTCGCACCGATGGGAAGGAGTACTACTTCTATTTCACCGTGAAGCGGCTGGTGCGGCGCTGGATGATGGACTACGACTTTGCTAAGCAGCGTGCGAGTCCCACGGCCAGAGCTCCCGAAAACGCTTGTGTCATGAGCAGTCCGCACGGGCTACGAGTAAACGCGCACCCTAGCGTCGGTGGCAGACTACTGCGTGAGACGCCGAGTGGGAACCAGGAGAAACCAGGGGTATTACGAACTGGTATGGGCATCGAATATGGAGAGGACGACGGGCAAGCAAAGAAGCATGACAAACAGTGCGACCCGTGCCGATGTTATTACTCCTTGTAACGGACGAGTGCCGCGGCTGATTGTATACGAACGTTGCCGATGGGCGATGCCTGATGGGTGAAAGGACCGCAACTGACTAGCGCGTTGCCATCGCAGGAATTGGTCCACGCGGTTCGGCGCGATGCGAAGTGCGGACCTCCCTCCCAAGGTAGGTAGTGCGTCACGACGTGTGACAAAGCCCAACCCGCAGTCAACATCTACACGAGTGTGCGCGCACGGAGGTGTGACGCTCCAGCGCGGCTTGAAGAGATCATAGGCTATTGCGCTTGACTGCGTCACTTGTGTGTGAACTCCTATGTGATGGCACCAGGCTCGCGCGCGGAGTGACACGGCAGCCATAGGCTCAGTGCACTTCAGGCCAGCTTGCGCATGCCTGACATGGTCTTTCAAACTTTGTGGCAGATTGGGTCAGCAACTTGTGTTGAGGATGCTTCTGGTGTGACTCATCAGCACGGGTGCAGTGCTTCGCAGCCATGGCGCCTGAGACGCCAGCTTTGCGCAGCTCTGCGACCTTTCAAGTGCCTTGCCAACTGCGACACCTGCTTTCGGCCCTTCCAGCCATACAGAGTCTCTCTCTGAATGGCTCGGTGTGCAGGTCTGAATGAAGGGCTGTGTAGGTCTGTGTGTGTGCGTGTGTGTGTGTGCGTGTGTGTGTGTGTGCGTGTGTGTGTGCGTGTCTGTGTGTGTGGGTGTGTGTGTGCGCTGTGTGTGTGTGTGTGTGTGCTGTGTGTGTGTGTGCGCGGTCTGTGTGTGTGCAGGTCTGCATGACATGAAGGCTCTGTATGGCTTGGTGTGCAGGTCCACGAAACCAACTTCACTGGTGGGTATCGACCCCCAGCAAACGCACGTCACCCTCAAGCTCGCAGCCCACCGGCAGCAGTGACTCGCCGACTCCGCAAGCGCGCTCTTCCCTGCTCACTCTTATACCCCCTGTCTCCATTTCCCTGACTCCTGACTCCTGACTCCTGCCCTCACATGAAAGGCCTGACAAAGGCGCGTTCTGCCCTGAAAGGCGCGTTCCGCCCTGTCCGCCCTGAAATGCGGGTTCCGCCCTGAAAGGCGCGTTCGCCCTGAAATGCGCGTTCCGCTCTGAAAGGCGCGTTTGCCTGAAATGCGCATATCGATGAAACGCGTGTATCGCCTGAAATGCTCGTTTCGCTGCAAAGTTCGCGCCTCGCCTGAAACGCTCGATTCGCCTGAGTGGCGCGCATCGCCTGAAAGGCACACACCGTCTGAAAGGCGCGTTTCGCTCGGATGGCGCGCATCACCAGGATTGCGCGTGTCGCCTGAAAGGCATGTTCGCCTGAAAGGAGCGCTTCGCGCGAAATGTGCGCATCGCCTGAAATGCTCGATTCGCTGCAATGCGCCTGGCGCCTGAAACACGTGCATCGCCCGAAACGCTCGACTCGCCTGAACGACGCACACCGGCTGAAAGGCGCGTTTCGCCCAGACGGCGCACATCATCAGAATGGCGCGCATCACCAGGATGGCGCGTGTCGCCTGAAAGGCATGTTCGCCTGAAAGGAGCGCTTCGCGCGAAATGTGCGCATCGCCTGAAATGCTCGATTCGCTGCAATGCGCCTGCCGCCTGAAACACGTGTATCGCGCGAAACGCTCGACTCGCCTGAGCGACGCACACCAGCTGAAAGGCGCGTTCGCCCGAAAGGACGCGTTCGCCTGAAATGCGCGCATCGCCTAAAACGCGCGTTTCAACTCAGACGCTTGATTCGCCTGGAGCGCACACACCACCCTGCGACGCGCGGCAGCATAGAGGTCACACACGTCTTGCTTCACAACCCGTCCACCCTAAACATTCCCCCCCCCTTTAATAAGCGAGTCTACACGAGGTTCCGATTTATCTCCGAGCAAATCACACACACATGAGGTTTCGACTCATCTCTGAGGGAGTCAACACGAGGTTCCGATTTATCTCCGAGCAAATCACACACACATGAGGTTTCGACTCATCTCTGAGGGAGTCAACACGAGGTTCCGATTTATCTCCGAGCAAATCACACACACATGAGGTTTCGACTCATCTCTGAGGGAGTCAACACGAGGTTCCGATTTATCTCCGAGCAAATCACACACACATGAGGTTTCGACTCATCTCGAGGGAGTCAACACGAGGTTCCGATTTATCTCCGAGCAAATCACACACACATGAGGTTTCGACTCATCTCTCGAGGGAGTCAACACGAGGTTCCGATTTATCTCCGAGCAAATCACACACACATGAGGTTTCGACTCATCTCTGAGGGAGTCAACACGAGGTTCCGATTCATCTCCGAGCGAATCAACACGCACCAAGGGGTTGACTCCCCCCTTTGAACAACAGTCACAACCACAAAAAGCGCCCATCCTTTACGCTTGTGTCCGACGCTGATCCGCAGGTGCACAACCAACAGCCACAATGACGAACGCGCAATCCAAGCAACGGATTCCCCGCATCACCAAAGAGAATATTGACGATGAAACTTCTCCAAATTGGCCGCCGAAAATCAATGCGTACCTGGCCGACACAAAAAAATCCCCTTCAACTTGACAACCATAACCCTTGCAACAATCACCTCACAACCACGGCCAACTCACCAACACCATCAGCCGACACGCAGGCCCGTACTACGCCATCCACCTCTCCACCACACCATTCACG
>LGRX02016875.1:0-41498 GCA_001247695.2 Cymbomonas tetramitiformis | reverse complement strand
TGGTAGGTGGTTGGAGGTGCGTGATATGATATGCGTTGCCTAACATGTTGCTGTCGCCTCACACCAATCTGAATGCAAATGTTGTGCCCTGCCCTGCACTGCTGTGATGTGCGAGTGCTGTGCCACTACGAGTGCGAGTGCGTGTGCTGTGCGTGCGCCGTGTAAGTGCAATATCCGTGCCGTGTGAGTGCCAAGCGAGTGAGGGCCGTGCCAGTGCGAATGCAAGTTTCTGCGAGTGCCGTGCCGTGCCAGTGCCTATTGTGTCGTGCTAGTGCCTTGCCATTGTTGTGCGAGTGCGAGAGCCGTGCGAGTGCGGTGCCGTGCGAGTGCGGTGCTGTGCGAGTGCAGTGCCGTGCAGAATGTTGAATGTCCATTGTGATTTTGTTGGAGGGCGTGATGCAGGAGGCTTGGGGCCTAGGGGTAAGAGCAATGCTACAGTGGATGAGATGCGAGCTGTTGAGGGGCTGCCAGGTGATTATCCTTGTGTCACTTAGTGCATTAGGATTTTAATTGATGGGATGGTGGGGTGTGACTTAAAAGCGATGTGTAATTAAAGTTTGGATGGGTTTGGATGTGTGATATGTGATGGCAAGGAGCTTTCGTGTGCGTATGTGCGCCTGGATGTGAAGTTCAGGGAGCTTATGAAGCATGCGTGTTGCTGGGAGGTTAAGGGAGCTTCTGTGGACTGAGCAGTTGCGGGATCTCAGGTGGGGAGAGGGTGGTGCCATTTATTTGAGGTGTGGTTGGCGTAGCTTTTTTATGTGCAAGATGTTAGGTAATAGAATTGACATTGTGTGTGGTTTCAGTTGAAAGCAAAGATCCCTACCGTCCCAAGCGTGCTCCTTGTCGAAAACTATTAAACTCTTCGGCGCCAATAGCTTTTACTGGTGGACGTCGCAAACGTAATGCTATGGTTAAACATTTAGCAACGTCATCTCCATATATATCACAATTATGTTTTGGCAACTGCTGGACACGGAATGATAACAGTAATGATGTCCCCAAGTATCAAGGTGACTCAAACACTACAGGTTAGTACATAGCAACATGTTTTATATCATGTTTACCTAATGTGCTTACATGTACACTACTACTCTGTAAACATTCTTTAAGGTCAATCACCTTGGAACACGTAGTGAATTATGGTGGTGAGTGGTGGGAAGGTGAGGGGTGTTTGAAGAGTTTTGTGTGAGAAGGACACTTAGAATGGGCGTGTAGGAGGGATAGAAGGCGTGAGCAATCAATGCATGTGTTTGATACATAAGTGTGCATGTGTTGCCAACGGCTAGTGGTATTTGCACTGAAATGGGCAATGTATGTAGGTTTGTTCATGCAATTTGGAGGTGTGTTAGTTTAGCAATGTGTAACTTTGTGTTGAGTGGTGTGTTTGTGTATGCTGCCTCATGCTATTTCAAAGATGTAGTTTTAGGCTCAAACTGTATTGACTTCATGGTGTGATATGCTTATGGCGAGCTTCAGCTGGAGGGGTTTTATGGTGTTGACTTGAGCTTCAGCTGGAGCTGGAGGGGTTATGTGTGTGTTGTATTGATTGTGCATGTGGCGTGCGTTTGACAGGTGCTTGTGGTGAACAAGTGGCGTTGACCTTGAGGCAGCCACATGCCACTGCACTTGGCGCTGGTATGCGTGATATGTTATTGGCAGCCACTAATGTTGAGCAAATGCCAGGACACGCCAGTGGTCAGGCACCAGAGTCGTTTGTGGTGTCGGCCAATGTTGACAAAGCACCAGCAGTAATGGAATTGGGAGGTGCGTGTGATGAATGTAATGCACATACATTATTGTTATGAGATGGTTTGGGGTTTGGAGGTGCGGGGTATGGTAAATGTGAAGCTTCAGCCGGAGGGGTTTGATTGTGATTAATGAATGGGTTGTGTTATTAATTGTGTATGCGAAGTGGGTTGGATAGGTGCTTGCATCGATCAAGTTGTGCCGACCTTGAGGCAGCCAGAGGTGAATGGTGCTGATACTGGTGATATGTCATTTGGAAGGACTAATGCTGATCAGATGACAGTACCTGCCAGTGGTCAGACACCGCAGATGTTTGCGGTCTCGGCCAGCAATGTGGATAGAGCTCCTGCAGCAATGGAAATGGGAGGTGCGTGTGAACATACATAATGCACATTAATTTTTGGAGGTGGTAGGTGGTTGGAGGTGCGTGATATGATATGCGTTGCCTAACATGTTGCTGTCGCCTCACACCAATCTGAATTATGCTGTTCTGGATACAGATGGTATGAATATACATTTTGGAGGTACGAGCGATGCAGCATTGGACAAGACACATCCTGCGGAGGATCATCAGTTCATTTTGGGTACGCATTAGCATAATTTTGTTGTTAACAATGATGACATATTTTATGCTTGCTCAATAGTAGTTTGATTGCAATGTACAAGCAATGGTTACTTTTGGGGGGTATATAATTATGTAACAGGACAAGGGGATTTGCGGTATATGGCTAAATGTGGGGATAATAAGGCGTATAATCCTGGTCCTGTCAACGAAGATCATGTTATAAAGATGAAGGTTTGTTCGTACGTTTTTTGTAACAAAAGTTGGAATTGATTGCTGTGTGAATTATTATTTCTGATTGATAGAAGTTTTACACAAAAGAGAGAGAGAGAGAGAGCACAATATCAGCAGTAGTGTAGGTTTATTGGGGCTTTGTTGGTTTAGTAATGCTTAGGGTGTGACAATTATTACTAGTGTACTCCAGATTAGTTGCCCAAAGTGTTTTGAATTCTATTATTCCCGATGTTAGTACATAGTGCAGCTAGCCCTTTGTTAGTGCAAAGATGTGCATAAACACACATTCTGGCTGGTTGTGAGTTAGGAAGTTCTTGAAATTGGTTTAGAATTATCCTATACATATTTGTTCATGTGTTACAATTTATTGTTATGGAGTGTTGCAGGCATCTCGAAATTTTAGCACTGATGAGCATGATCTGTTCTTGGCCAAAAGATTAGAAGAGTTTGCAAAGAGCCGTGGTGAAAATGTGGAAACCGACTATTTAAGTGGGTATTCCAATGAGCATAAGGGTGCGTATTATTCTATCCACCACTTAAAACTTTGGAATCTTAGGTTCATGGCTGTTGATAGTATTGTGTTTGTTTTTTAGCTTATGTCTCTGTATTCAGAGACAGTGGAAGTTCCTATGTCACATGGTAAATGTGTAAATAAAGTATATAAGTTGTTGTATTATATTGGAACCTAGGTTAGTATGCTTTATGGCGATTGCCGTGCATAGGCTACTATGTGCATAAATCTGTGGGTTTCAAGTAAGGCTCTGCGCATTATTGAGTGTGTGGTGTTTAAGAATATTTGTATTCAAGAGTGAGTGGGTGGCAGTTGATGCTATGTGCATTTGAGCGTGGTTGGCTGGCGAGGCTATGATGATCATTGTGTGGGTGGCGGTAGGTGGAGGCTATGTGCATCGGAGTGTGTGTGGCGGTTGAGGCTATGCGCATTTGAGTGTTGGTGGCGGGTGATGCTATGTGCACCAGAGTGTGGGGTCATTTTGGTTATGCGCATCAGAGTGTGGATGGTTGGCAAGGCAATGGTATAAGAGTGGTTGTGGTAAGGATATATGTTGGATTATGCAAAAAGCGTTGATTTATATAAATTCATATTATATAGATGATATTCAACTTTATGCATTTCGCACATGCATCATATGTTAATTACAAGATGATGGTTTGCATTCCACAAGTCTCGTAGGCCCCGTCGCGCCGGGATAAGCGTCATTTTTGTCATGGTCTGGGTGATCCTGGATGCCTCTAATATATGGTATCATGCCAATACATGTGCTAGGAGGCAAGCACAAGAGCAAGAAAAACGGCTAAGTATAAAACGCAGAAGTACTCAGTACGGAGTACAGTAGGACCGATCAGAATGATGTTGATGTGAGGTGCCTAGACTGTTGTACGGAGTACTCAGTACAGTTGAGTTATGGAAAGAGTTCCTGAATGTATAAGAACTCTAAGAGTAACCCGTTTCGGGGAGATGAACTGAACTGAAAAGTAAGACATAAAAGTAAAGAGCCGTAACTGCTGTATATTGTGTATTGAAAGCATGCACTGATAGCAAAAGCATAACTATATAGATTTACGAAACCGAAGTCTTGTAGTTGACCAATCGTAAGCATACCTCGTGCGGTCGTTTAATAAGTGTAGAATAGTATAAGTCCGAAACCGTAAAGAAGAGAAGAAGCCTAGGTGTAGACTCCTACAAAATGGTAATTAGTTCGTGTTTTCACGTTGCTTCCTTGTCTTTCTTGCGCAAATTCTGATCAACCCGCCCCGCCTTGTGCGATTAGTTAGAAAGTACTTGCACTACGAAATCGAGAATGCCTGTGCTCTCGCTCTTGTTGCGCGGTGGTGTGTGGGATTGATGGTTCCAGGTTGCTTGGAGCCGCGTCGGTGTGGAGAGATCTAGCTCGACGACAATCTTTTAAGGTGCGAGCGTTGCCTTAGTCCTAGCACGCATACACGCATAGCACGCATATCCGTGCTTTTGGACTCGCAGGTGCGGGATTTTGGAATCTTCTCCGTTTTTCGGCAAATCCGACCCTTCGCGGCGGAAGCGCTGCGCAAATTTTTCAATTTTGCGTAAGCCTTTGCTGAAATTCGGGGTTGGTTCGGGATTTCCCCCACCTTTAATTTGGCCTTCTAGTCCCCCCTATTCGGGAATCTCCGCGCTTCGGCCGGTGTGCTTACTTGTGCTCGCGCGCAAGTGGCGTATTCCTGGGATCGGGTGCTGGTTGCCACACCAACCGCTTTTCGGTTGAATTGGATCTCACGCATAGCACGCATACTATGCCCATGTATTCAGATGAAGAGGAATGCCTCGGTCGGTCGGGCCGGCGTGGGGGGGGGGTCGGGCCGGCGCCGCCCCCGGCTCAGCCGTGGGGTCCGGTCGGTCGGGGTCTCGCGCTGCGGGCCTGTCGGTTGGCCCAGGCTCTGGGGAGTTCTGGGGCGCGGCTGGCGGGTCAGACAGCCGGGATTGGCGCTCCCGTGAGAGGGGGGGGGGAGTGCGGCGCGCGCTTGCGCGCCAATACGGCGGTGAGGCCCTCGAGGTTACACCGGCGCGCACGCCCCGGAGAGCCCCTCCAGGGTTGTCTGGTGGGCCCCCCAGGGCCTCGCCACCAAAAGCCCCTTCACCAGCGAGGGTCAGTGGAGCTGAGCCAGTGTCCGAGCTCGCATTGAGCTCGGCGCTACGGCAGCCGGCGCGCCGGAAGCGTGCGTCGCCCGAGGCTCCGGCACCGCCGGCGGCAGGCGCCGGCTCCGGGTCGGACTCGGACCGCTCTGCTAAGGGGTTGAACCCCTCGGCAGCTCCCTTCTCCCCACTCCCTGCGTCCAGCAGGAGTGCGAGTAGTAGGGTCGTCCGTCGGGAACCGACGTCGGGACCGGCAGCGTCCTCCCTCTCTTCCCTCGTGGGGAGCGAGCAAGGGAATCTCATCAGTGCCCCAGGGCGCTTTGAGGTTTACCGAGCCAGTGACTGGAGTCCCCCGGCAGAAGGGGAGTCTGATGATGTCCGGCGCCCAGAGCAGCTAGACGTCGTCCAGTCACGGGGGCGCGAGTCTCGCATCCAGCCCAATCCGGCTTGGCGAGGAGAGCGACGTCAATCCATGCTCGCATTGGCCCTCCGTCAATGGAGCACCTGGGCGCTGAATTCAGCGCAACGACGTGCGAGAGTCTCCCCGCCATCTCGTCAGCGCGCAACAGCGCGGCTTGCGTGGGTCGCATGGAGGGCCAGGACGGACCAGTCAGCGCATCAACGCGAGCTCCGGCGCCTGGCATTCCAAGCGTGGAATGACGTCACCCAACAGGTCGCCCAACTTCAGGGCCTGTTTGACAAAGGCAGTCGGCGCCGGGTCGAGTCCACTTTCGCAGCATGGCGCCAGCATGTCGTCCAGACACAGGGTCTGTGGCGCAGAGGCAGACGTCAAGCTGGAGCAGTCTTCATGGCATGGCACCAGCAGACGATGCTCGCCAAGGAGAGGAGCACCTGGTGGGTTGGAGCCCGGAGACACCGGATGACCCAGATGGGCAGGAGGTGTCTTCGCGAGTGGCGCCGGCTCCCCAGGACGACCCCAGTCAGCTCGGACTCGTCCCAGGGAACGAGTGCCCGCCGTCCGGTAAGGAAGGCGGGAACCTCATCCGGTGTCAGCTCTTGCTCGGATTCCGACCAGGAGTCTATGTGGCAGGACATCCGTCGAGGCCTAAAGCGCCTGGGGAAGGACCACCCGCTGTCAGGGCTAATGTGGTTCCAGCTCAAGGACTATGGGCTCTCCGAGGACGGCGCTTATCGCCTGGAGATCCACCAGCAATCAGTCTCCGAGTCCAGGGTGTTGATGCAGCAAAAGCGCGAGGACCCTCACAACTCCCTTGAGAGGTGTAGATTCTCTGTCTTTGCCATCAACGCCGGCAGACCGGGGGAGCTGGTACGCCAAGGGGCGGACCTCCAGGAGGTAAGGAGAGCGGTCGTCGCGGCCGTCAGAATGAGCGGCCGCACCCGGAAGTCGCACAGAGGTCTTAGGAAGTCAGGTGCAGCACCTCCGAGTTCCGCAGCCCCCGGTGGGAACTGGTCGAACCGGTTTGCTCCCCTCTCGTCCTCATCGGAGGAAGAGCATCCCGCGGAACGTCCGAGGCCCAGGACTCAGGCGCCTAAGCCGAGCGGCCCCAGTCGCCCGGTGCCTCGCACCCGGAAGCCCAGTCGAGCACCATCGGCCCCGCACCCCGGTCCGACTTCCTCAGGGAACACGTCGTCGTCCCCGGAGTCCACTTCGAGCAGGAACAGTCAGGACCTGCAAGAGCTGAAGGAAGCCTGGCAGAAGGAGTCGCAAGCTCGGGAGGCGGCTGCCGAGGCTCGCCTGGAACAGCTGTCTCGGCAACTCCAAGAGAGTCAAAGAGCTGCCGAGGAGCGCAGGATCTCCGATCAGCGCGCTGCCGAGGAACGCAGGGTCTCCGAGCAACGCACTGTCGAAGAGCGCTGGGCTGCAGACCGGCTGGCCGCAGAGGCCCGGGAGACTGCCAGGCAGTTGGCTGTCGACGAGAGCGTCGCTCAGCAGGTAGCCGCTGAGGAGCGGCGAGCGGCAGCTGAGGCCCAGCTGGAGGAGAGGCTGCAGGCGGTCATAGAGTCACAAGTCCAAAGGCTCGCCCTGGTTCAGGCCTCGCCCCCAGGGCCCGTGGAGTCAGACGCTCGGGGGCCCTCAGCGGCAGCGTCGAGTCCGGTTCAGGAGACGCCCATCTCCCGAGAGGGACATGAGCTGGTAGAGCCGACTTCCGTCGTCACCTGTGACGTCGAGAACCGGGGCGTAAGCCCTCCGGAGGAGTCGCGCGTGGGCGTGACATCGCTTCCGCCGCACTCATGGGACTTTGTTTCCCTTCCTATACGAGTCTGCGACGCCCTCCGGAAACACGTGGTCGGGTATGCCAACCCGGGGATCGAAGCCCAGCGCCTGTTTTACGACGCCGCTCGTAGGTATCGCTCCCTGGGTCAGGTCGCCGGGTGCTTGCACCCTACCAGCCAGATCAGGCAATGCCTGAAGGCAAGGATCTCGGACGAGGACAGGGTCCTCGGGGCCCAGGTGATTCACAGTCTCACGACGGCCTTGGCGTCCGTCGCAGAGAGCTGCGCTCGCTGTGGGTGCGGGCACGAGGAGAGCCCGGTGCGTATGTGGGCGTGTCAGGCAAGCGCTAAGAAGAGTGTGGTAGCGTTCATGAAAAAGGTGTACCTGCCGGTGTGTGGGTTTTGCGCCGCGGACGTGTGGCCCGGTGCTTTCGACCACTTTCCGGCTGTGATGCCACCTCCGCTTCCTACGGCGGCAGACACACCGGGAGACGGGGGGGGATGGTCCCTCAACTGGAGCACTCGGAGCCAAACGAGCTTTCGGAGATGCCCGGTGCCGGCGGTCATGGTGGTCCTGGTGGCTCGGGGAGCGGTGACCCTGGAGGGCCGGGAGGCCCGGGGAGTCCGGGCGAGGACCCTGGCGGCGATGGCGAGGACGGGGATGGCGACAGCCAGTTCACCTTCTCGTCTTCCTCTCGTTACAGGGAGCCCCGGAGCCATTACAGTCGTAAGGACGAGCAGCACGCTCTCAAGGAGGCCCTCAGAGCCATGGAGAAGGCAGTGGACAAATACCACACAGAGGTGGAGGGGTCGTCCCACGTCTTTGGTCGGCTCCTCCGATTTGTTCGGCAGATCAGGGAGGTTCGGGAACTGGAGCCGGTGCGCTACGCCATGGGGATGGCGCGTCTGGAGAGCGGGGGTGAGGAGAAGGTGTTGTCGGACCACTCCCTGCTGTCAGAAGTGGCCAGACACTGCTTCGGCGCACTCAGCTCCGAGTACCGCGAGCTTTCTTCGGTGTTGACGGAGGCTCGGGAAGGTAAGAACCTCACCTTGGACGTCATAGTGGTTCCCTTGGCGCAGCTGGTGATGCCCGACAAGGGGGAAATGGCGTCGATCGGTCCGTTCCTGCGTCGCGTGCGTCAAAGTCAGGACAGACAGACTCGCACGGTCCGCGAGTTCTGGGACGGGGTGCACCTTGCTCACGACATCGTGAGCATGCTGGCTGCCCACGAGCTCACCTCTCCGGTGCCGGAAGAGGAGCTGCTGGAGATATTCCTTACGGGATTGATACCGGAGATAAGGAGGAAGGTCTTCCTTATAGCCGAGAGGAAAGGCGCTTCGGTTCTGACTCTGAGCCGGACGGCCAGTAAAGGCCGCCACGAACTCCTGACTTGGGCCATAGAGGCTGAGCGGGAGTTGCGGCAGAGCCAGGATAAGACGAGCCGCTCGGTCCAGCTGCTGGCCCACGTAGATGTCACGGAGGAGCTGCTAGCCATGGCGACATCCGCTGGCGCTCCGACACCCACAGGGCAACGACTCGGCTCCCCAGAGTACGAGGGCTGCCGTCTGTGCAAAAGCATGGACCATTATGCCCGCGACTGTCCGCAGGCGAGCCAGCGCCCGAAGGAGTGGGCCAAGTGCCTCCTGGAGGACACCCTGGCGTTAATAGGGGACGAGTCGGTGGAGGAAGCTTTGGCTGCCATCGGTTTGGATTTTGTCCAGGAGGACGCTCCCCAGCCCGGGGCGTCCTCCCCGCAGTAAAGGGCGCGGGCCCCGTCACTGCGGGGTCAGGGGGACAAAAGGGCCCCGCGCCGGCGTCCACAGCGATGCAGGTGCTGCATGATAGGTGGAGAAGGTGTGGGAGACACCTTAGTGGCAGCGCCAGGCGCCACCTCAAGAGCCAGAGTCGAGTCGAGAGGTATGAGCAGGAAGGTTTAGACATGCTAGCCGCCACCCGCACGGAAAGCCCAGAGCCTCCTGAGCGGGAACAGGTCGAGCAGCGCGTCCAAAGAGAGCAGGCAAACTTCTGGAAGTCCGCCAGAACCCCAGCGACCGCCTCAGTTCCGCGTCCCGAGGAGCCGTGGGAGCTGCTCTGTTGGATCACCGGTGCGGACACCCGGGGTAAAAACCGGTCGAGCCACACAGTTGAGCCACGGGCAGTCTACCAACAGCACCTGGAGAACCAGGGGTCGGATGTTGCGAGAGTTCGCGGGCACTGGAAGTTCAGAGCTCAGCGTTTACCCCCCAGAGTTAGGAAAGCCTTTCAGGCCCAGCAGCCAAGTGCTCGCCTGCGTTCCGCCATCAGGGCGCTAGAAAGGTATCTAAAGCTGGAAGAGTCAGAGGTCCGGTCGGTCAAGTCCCTTGCGCTTTGGAGGGCAGGGCAAAGGCGGATGCGCCAGAAGCTTGGACCCACGACTAGTAAGCCCCAGTTGAATCGAGAAGAGTTAGATAAGCGCTTGAAGCGGCTCGTCAGGGTGCGCGAGTTCAATCGCCGACGCAAAGCCATCTTGGATCAGGAGTTCGGACGGTTTGTTCGCGTTGCCAAACCCAAGCCTGCCGAAGGAGAAGAACTCTCACCACCAGAGAGAACTTCAAAGCCCAGTCGGCCGTGGTTGACCCGAAGCAGGGCTCGCCAGGCTTTGGGCCCGAAACGCAGACCATGGCTGACTCCTGAAGACAAGGCGCTTCGAACCTCTCGATTGCAGCGCAGGTACGAGTTGGAGGGTAGGGACCCGGCTTCTACCTCAACAGAACGCCATGCGGACTTCCACGCCTTCGTAAAGGAGGAGTTGGAAAGGGAGAATAGGGAACTTCAGCAAGACAATGAGCTGATGCACCGGGACGAGCAAGTCAGAAAGCACATAGCGGCTAAACTGGCTGCAGCGTCAGTCCAAGTCGCAGTGTCCCCCCCAGACTTCCCAGAGCGCAGCGCAGTTCAGAAAGCAGTCGCCATCGGCCTGCTGGCAGACGCGTGTACTTACTGCCTCCCGGACTGTGACTCCGACGCAGAAACGTCAGTCACCCGCCTGGACTGCATAATGCAGGACGGCGATATCAGTCCGAGCTGGTGTGAGTCCCTGGCAGCGGTGTCCTCGATGGGAGCGCGCCCGAGGAGTTTCGACAGGCACAGTCGCACACCGACGTTGTTGCTGTTTTGGGCCTGGATTGCGGGCGTCAGAGTCAAGGTGTTAGTGGATTCGGGAGCATCCACCAATATCATCGCAAAGAGTACACTGCAGAGGCTCTCCGGCGTCAAGCCGGTGCGCCACGAGCAAGCCATGCGGGTTCGAGTGGCTGACGGCACCACATATGATGCTAATTCCTGCATCAGGCCCAAGCTCCTTGCTGAGACGTCGAAGGGGTCTTACGGCCAGCAGGTTGAGCTTCGGGTAATGCCACTCGACCTCAAAGTGGATGTCATCCTGGGGGGTCCTTGGCTGGCGAACCTTTCCCCGGTTACGCTGGATTATAAGAACTGGGGTTCGGTCCGGTTCACCAAGGGCAGAGAAGAGGTCGTCATCACCGGCTGTTCGCCGGGGTCACCGGACCCCAGTCGGTCCAAGGACACGGCAATGGCACTGGTACAGGGAGTCCTTTTGAGCCAACGTCGGGCTCGCCGGGACCTGCGGACCCTCCGAAACAGAGAGGAGCAGGCTTTCGTCGTCTACCTCGGCCCCGATGGGGCTTTTGGCGCGTTGGCCTGCAACAAGGGGGGGGGAGACTCCGACGAAGATTCCCCCAACGATGTTGTAGCAGGCCTGGCGTCAGAACCCTCCTCCGGGTCCGAGGATGGTGAAGTCAGCGTGCGTCCCAGCGCAGCGGTGCCGGACGGAGCTGAGGAGTCTGAGGGGCCGGGGGGGTTGGTCTCGGACAGTTCCGAGTCCGGCTACAGTGACGTGGAAGGAGCATGTCATTTGCAGAGAGTAGGGGCGGTGGTCGAGGATATTAGGCCACAGGGATTTGCGAGCACGGTCGACGAGGCCGGGGATCACCCTGACCCTCTCAGCTTTTTCGCTAGCAAACAGGAGGCGAACGGGGCATTTGCGTTGCTTCCGCCAGCGGTGCGTAGGCAGGCGATAGAGGATCACGCGGCCGGGAAGCCACCCACCTGGCACGCGCAGGCAGCCGCGGCGCTCCAGCAGGGCCGGGGTCTGGTCGCAGAGCGACGACCCCGAGCACGGCGTAAGCGAGTGCGTTGGCGTGACCAGGTCGCAGCAGTCGGTCAGCCTGGTGCTGAAAGTGGCCCTTCCACCGAGCAGCCACCGGGACCAAAAGTCCCCACTGTCCCGAGTCCTCAGAGTCAGAAGTCGCGAGCCTCGGCACCAGTCCCGCCGCCAGCTCCGCAGACCACAGACCCGCCGGTACCGGCCGCCCCGCCAGGTACTACCTCGCCGCCAGCCCCACAGACTGCTCAGGCCTCCCCGGAACCGCCGGAGGACGAGATAGACGAGACGGTGTCGCCGGAAATCTGGCAGCAGCTTAGGGATCTGGAAAAGGAGTTCGCAGATGTCATTTGCACAGAGCTGCCGGAATCAGTCCAGTCAAGGGAATTCAAGTCCGGCGTCCGGCTCAGGCCAGATTGGAATGGGAACGCCTTGCACCGGCGAGGGTACAAGCTGTCGCAGGAGGAGTTGCGGCAACTCCGGCAACAGCTAGATGAGCTCTTAGCCAAAGGGTACATACGACCCTCGGCCTCTCCGTGGGGCTGCCCTGTGCTGATGGTCCCCAAGCCGAGTAATCCCAAGGAGTTGCGTCTAGTCATTGACTACAGACAGATCAATGAGATCACAGTCAAGGACAAGTACCCCCTCCCGGATGTCCAGAGTCTCCTAGATGATCTACAAGGGGCTACCGTCTTCTCTACGATGGATGCCCTTTGGGGATTTTGGCAGGTCCCCATGAAAGCAGAGGACGTGGAGAAAACCGCAATGACTACGCACTTTGGAGCGTACGAGTGGTTGGTCATGCCTATGGGATTGTCAAACTCCCCAAGTACCTGGCAAAGGATGATGCAACAGTACCTCGGGCACCTACCCTTTTGCAGAGTATTTGTAGATGACATCATGATTTTCTCGGCTGAGGTTCCGGGTAAGAGCGCCCATGAGGTACACCTCGACCACCTCCGCCAGGTCCTGGAGGCATGCCGAAAGAATTCAGTCTACCTCAAAAAGTCGAAAGTCAAATTGTGCAAGCGATCAGTCCGGTTCCTAGGGCATGTGGTGGATCGGGATGGATGTCGTCCACAGCAGGATAAGGTTGCGTCGGTACGCGATTGGCCAGACCTAGAAACTGTCACACACGTGCGACAGTTTCTGGGCATGTGTGGCTTCTACCGGAGGTACATCCAGAACTTCGCAGATATCGCGTACCCGTTGACCCGCCTCACCAAATCCGGCGTGGACTGGACCTGGGGCGAGAATGAAAAGGCAGCATTTAAACAGCTAAAAACTGCCTTGATCTCCTCCCCAGCCTTGGCCCTACCCGATCAAAAGGGTGCAGCAGACGGCTCCAGACCCTTTTTTGTGCAGACAGATGCCAGTGGAGTAGCACTAGGGGGTGTACTCATGCAGGATCAGGGACGAGGCTTACAGCCCTTGGCCTTTGAAAGCCGGCAGTTCTCCAGCGCTGAGCAGAACTATCACGCTGGGGAACGGGAGCTTTGTGCCATCCATCACTGCACCACGGTCACCTGGAGACATTATCTGATTTTCACATCATTTAAGCTCATGGGAGACCATAAACCCCTTCAGTGGCTCTTCGCCCCAGCTAGGGAGCTCAGCCGACGTCAGGCTCGCTGGTACGAGGACCTGGTAGAGGTAGGAGTCCATCAGATGGAGCACGTGCCAGGGCGCTGTTTAGTAGTACCAGACGCGCAGTCCCGGCGACCAGACTATCAGGAAATGTCAGCCAGAGAAGGGTTGAAGGAAAAAGGGATTGTGGATCGCGCCACGGATGGGCCCAGAGACTCCGCACCGGCAGGCAAGGGGTCCGAAGAGGACGAGGATCCTACCTCTGTCCTCGGGGCAGTGGATTGCACCACCGATGGATCTGATGGACCCGAGTACTCTGAGCCGAAAGGCAAGAGATGCGAAGGGGACGAGGATCCCACATCTGTCTTAGGCGCCACCTTCGAGTATAGTGATTCCGAGGACGAGTCCTTCCCTCCCACCAGTCCAGCACCGGTCATTGGTGAGCTCACCCATCTGAATGGGCTCACGTGGGTAGAGTCGCCGGCCCTTTGGCTGGACGCAGCTGCCACCCTAGCAGTAGGCGAGAAATCCTTGAGGGATGCCGAATCGCTAGCAGTCATGACCAGAGCAGACCGAGCTAGGGAACAGGCCACAGCAGAAGTCCAGAGTCACCCGAAGTTCCCCCACCCTGAGGCCCAGAGTCATCCAAAGGCAGCCGGAAAGGTACCTGAGCCCGTTAAGCCCCCAGAAAGTAGCTCCCACTACGACCAGGTCGTAGATCGCCAGGACTGGAAGCTGATCAGGGAGCGCTTTGAGGAGATAGCAGCCCAGTACGGGGTGTTTGACGTTGACGCGTGTTGCGACTCCATGGGCGTTAACCGGCAGGTTGACACCTATTGGACCGATTGCTTGAAGGAAAAGTGGCGCGGGAAACACGTTTGGTGCAACCCCCCTTACACGAAGGATTCCGACTTGATAGAAAGAATTCTTCGGCATTTCCTTGCTGAGTGGCGCGCCGATCCGGAAAACACCTCGGCGATGTTCCTTCTGCCAGACTATGACGCCCCCTGGAGACGGTTGATTCACCCCAAGTATGGGCTTCATCCGGTCAAGGTCTTTGACACGAAGGACGAAAAAGGTCGTCCCAACCACCTCTTCGAGTCCCCTGATGGAGGTCGACCCCCGCTGCGCTGGCCGGTCCTTCTGGTGTGGGCCCCAGCAGCCAGCAGGGCAAAGCCCCGAGCGCCGCCTGCGCGAAAGGACAGTGAGGCAGAACCCGACGAGCCTTTAGTCACTACAGGGGTTGCAGCAAGGGCCAGGGCAGCATCAGGCCCACTGAAGGCTGATGAGTTCGTCCGCGCCTTGCAAGCGGAATACGAACGCAGCCAGTACCTCAGCTCGTTGAAGGAGGAACTGGTCGCAGCCCCACATCAGAGGACAGACACATTTCGCATGGTAGACGACATGATATGGCGAGTGGCAGAAGGGCGGTATCAGCTAGTGCTAGCTCAGGATTCCCCCCTCAGAGAGCTGGTGATGCGCGAAGCACACGAGTCCCCAGCAGCAGGGCACACAGGAAGGGATAAGACACTGGACAGAGTATCCCGTCGCTTTTGGTGGCCACGCATGAGCAAGGATGTCACCGACTGGTGCAAATCCTGCGTTGTGTGCCAACAGACCCGGCCACGCAACGGGTATCCAGACGGTCAGCTTAACCCCCTGCAAGTCCCAGTAAGACTGTGGCAAGTGGTTAGTATCGACTTCGTCACTGGGCTGCCCCGCACAGAGCGAGGGTACGACGCGTTTGCTACCTTCACGGACAAGTTGTCCAAGATGGTGCACGTAGTTCCCATGCTTTACGCTGACAGCTCAGCTGCACAGATCGCGCGCATGTATTTCGACCAAGTGTGGCGTTTGCACGGCGCTCCCATGAAGATCGTCTGTGATCGGGACTCCCGCTTCAGGGATGAGATGCATCTCGAGCTACATCGGTTGATGGGAGTCCAGGTTGCCTCTACCACGCCGTACCACCCTCAAGGTGATGGGCAGGCAGAGCACACAAACCACACGGTCGAACGCATGTTGCGCGCGTACGTCGACGCCAACCAGCACGATTGGGATTTATGGTGTACCCCGGTCGAGTACGCCATTAATGACTCTCGTTCCGCCGTCACGGGATTCACCCCTTTTGAACTGACGTATGGTCACGCTCCGGCCTCTCAGCTGGATTTCTTCGTGGAGGCAGCACTTGCATCACGGAGAGGCCGAGCTAAGGGGGGGAGGGGCGCAGCAGTAAAAAAGGGTACAGCCCACGAGACAGCCCGCCAGTTTGTTCGCCAGTTGCAGCTCGCTAGGGAGAAGCTGCTCTTAGCTCAGCAGCAACAGATCGCCCAGTACGACGCGCGTCACAGGTCCAGGAGTTACGCAGTAGGCGATGAGGTTTGGGTGGATGCCACGCACCTCACTCAGCCGGGCGACCGCGGGTTGCACAAGAAGTTGCTTAAGAAGCGCCTTGGGCCCCTTCGGGTGCTGGAAGTCTTTCACAGCGACAGGCAGATGGCCCTTCCCGCGAGCGATAGAGGCGCACCGTCGGCCTATAGGTTGCAGACGCCTAAGCAGTGGAAAGTGCACGATGTGTTTACCGTGGACCGGCTTTCGCCAGTAGAGTCGGGCAGCCGCTTCGTTGAGAGAGCTAAGGAGATTCCCCCTCCTCCGTTGGACGTCAGCGGGCGCAAGGAAACCCACGTCGAGAGGGTGGAGCGTTCGCGCACGCGCCAGCGCCAGGGCAGGAGGTGGACAGAGTACCTGGTCAAGTGGACAGGAATGCCCCGCAGTGAGAACGAGTGGAAGACCCGAGAGGATCTGGAGTGGGACGGAGCCGGCAGGCCCGGTGTTCCCAACCGAGCGTTGTTGGAGTTTGAGAGGATCGAGGCTAAGAGAGTGGAGCGAGAGAAGCTTAGGGTCCGTAAGAGACGCGACGAGTCCGCAGGAGCGGTATGGACCACGCTATCGGAGGAGCTCAAGGTAGACGGAGCAATGCCATGGGTGCCAGAGGAGAGGTTTGATGAGGAAGTAGGAACTTTCGCGAGAGTATCTGCTCAGAGCACCCTGCCGCCAGTCAACGGAGCCGCAGCACTTGAGAAGGAGCCAGTCGGCCAGTCTAGGATTCTTGTATTGTTTTGTGGGACCGGGTCAGTCGAGAGGCAGTTCACTAAGCAATTTCCCAATAGCGAAGTAGTTGCTGTAGACATTCAGCCCAAGTGGGGCCCCACACATTGCGAGGATATCATGCGATGGGACTATCGACAGTTCAGACCAGGACACTTCGACGTAGTCTGGGCTAGCCCACCTTGCACAGAGTACAGCCAAGCGAAGACGGTAGGCATCCGAGATTTGCGTGCTGCGGACAGGCGAGTTCGTAGGACATTGGAGATCATCCGGTACTTGAGGCCCGAAGCATACTTCATTGAGAACCCGAGGGGAAGAGAGCCCCACGGGTTGCACACGCGTCGCTGCATGAGCAATCTACCAGCTCCGCACCTCGTCACGTACTGCAAATACGGGACCGCATACAGGAAGCCCACGCACATCTGGACCAACGTTCCGTTGCGCACACCCTTGCGAGTATGCGATTCCGATACGCCTTGCGAGTTCTTCCGGCAGCACGGTAGGCACGAGAAAGTAGCGCAAGGAGGGCGCGCGATGAGAGCCGGAGGTGTGTTCGCGAAGGGCATGGGAGCGCGAGAGAATTTGTATGGGATTCCGTCAGCACTGTTAAAACAGCTTTTCCACAACCTGACCCTACATGAAGAGGTGCATGCGTTCCTGTCTGAACTGCTTGTCAGGGAGGATCTGAGCGAGATGAGCGTTTTAGTCCAGTCAGCTGTTGTTGAGAGTGACCCGCCCGAGTTTGAGCCAGAACCGATAGCGTTAGCGGGAGTGCGAGCGGAGGTGACGATCATACCAGAGGGCGGATGGGAATCTGACGCGAGTGGTCTTAGCGATTGAGGGCGTTGGGGAGCGTCGGGAAGAGCGGTGGCTCCAGCCTTGGCGAGACCAGGCGGCAGGTGAGAACCTGGGTAATCCATCCGAGAGAGCAGTGGCTCTAGCCTCGGCACAGCCAGGCAACAGGTGGAAATCTGTATAATCCATTTGAGCAGTGGCTCTGAGCCTTGGTATGACCAAGCGGCAGGTGAGAACCTGGGTAATCTATCCAAGTGAGCAGTGGCTCTAGCCTCGGCGCGACCAGGCAACAGGTGGAAATCTGTATAATCCATTTCACGAGAGCATTGGCTCCGGACCTGGCACGACCGGGCAGCAGTTGGAGATCTGGGTAAAAGCTCTAGCACTCCGAGGAGGCGGTGAAGGTTTAAAACCTTTCCTCCGGGCCGGCATCCCGAGAACTGTCAGGTAATTGGCAAACCTATTGTCATCCCCTGTAAGTGTGCCGTGTTGGGAGGTTTAAAACCTTGAGCGTGGTAATGGATGTGAAACCTTGAGCCTTGGGGGAGCCTGGTAGTGCAGATGGCAGACCGGTGAGAGGCCGACCCTTGTGCTTAAGAGGTCGATCTCCTTATTGCGGTGTGTCTTGGGAAGTGTAATGTCATCCCAGACAACAGGCGGCTGAGACCTGTATAATCATTCAGAGCAACAGTAGAAGATCTGTATAAAAACTTTACTGGTCCGACGTGGTCAGCGTGGACGTGACCTTCCCTAAGGGGGGGGGAGTTGTGCTAGGAGGCAAGCACAAGAGCAAGAAAAACGGCTAAGTATAAAACGCAGAAGTACTCAGTACGGAGTACAGTAGGACCGATCAGAATGATGTTGATGTGAGGTGCCTAGACTGTTGTACGGAGTACTCAGTACAGTTGAGTTATGGAAAGAGTTCCTGAATGTATAAGAACTCTAAGAGTAACCCGTTTCGGGGAGATGAACTGAACTGAAAAGTAAGACATAAAAGTAAAGAGCCGTAACTGCTGTATATTGTGTATTGAAAGCATGCACTGATAGCAAAAGCATAACTATATAGATTTACGAAACCGAAGTCTTGTAGTTGACCAATCGTAAGCATACCTCGTGCGGTCGTTTAATAAGTGTAGAATAGTATAAGTCCGAAACCGTAAAGAAGAGAAGAAGCCTAGGTGTAGACTCCTACAATACATTTGTATTCGATGTGGTGGTGTTTTTAGAGTGATATAATATATACTTTTTTTTGGGATTAGGCCTGCATTTATGCCAGTGTATTGTGTATTTATAATGAACATGCAACCTAGTTTTGTTGGCTTATTCTTGTTCGTAGAGAATTTGATTCTTGTTATTGGACGTTGGTTTTTGTTGTAGAGCGGTATGAGAAGTTTATTAATCATATGGCTAGAGATCGCAAGACACGGAGCTCTGTTCCTGGACGCGATCATTTCCTGGGCTTCAATAGTGTGAAAAAGATGACGCAGCGCTTTTTGAAGTTATTGAATATGAAAAATTCTGAATTTGCCTCAGCAAATGTCAAGAATAGACTTGGCCGACCACTGTTGAGCATGTGCCAAGTTATCAGTGAGGTACCAGAGTTGCAACAGGCGTATGCCTCAAGTCCTTTTGAAAAGGTGGCATGGGGTTCTGCTGAATACATTGCATCATTGCGGTATTGTATTGATCAGATGGCATTTTATCCAGCAAGGAGTTTGCGGGATGCTGCCTGGATTGGATTTGAGCGTATGCATGGCTTGAGGCCAAGTTCGTGTGGGAGTATTCGTGGTGATACGACTACAATACTTTATAAAGATCCTAACAAGATATTGTCTATCGCGGATGTTGAACTGATTCCAAATCGTAAGGAAACCGAAACTGGGAAAGTATTGGACATTTGTTATGAGGTATCTGCGGCTCGATTTAAAGGCAGCGCAGATAGTCATCACGCAAGAAAAAGTGGGGCTACTGCAGATTCGATGAATTTTCGATTGTCTCATGATACCTTTTTTGTGGCATATTTGGTCAGATGTAAGCGATTTACTGCATGCTCCCTTGATGTGAATAAAGTTGAAGGTGATCTAGCTGCACATGAGGCAAAGGTGATTGATTATATGTTCCAAACTGGAGATTTTCGTTTTAATGTGGTGATGCGAAGGGCAAAGGAGCCTTTGTGGTGTCCAGTAGCAGATGATGACGTGCATTTTCAGACGACTATTGGTATGGATGGGAAAAGTCTATCAAATATTCAAATTCGTATTGGAAAGTGTTTGGGATATGCTCCGGGTGCCTCATCTGCATATAGTCAACGGAAGCAAGCAGGTAACGATGTTGAGCGTGCTTTTGGTAAGGACACGTCAAGTCAGCTTTTAGCCCATGGGCCAAATTCGAAGATGTACCAGACCAGCTATCAAGCTCACGTTGCTATGAAGGATACTGGGGCTCATTACCGAGGGGAATCTGAGGCAGCAAATTCATCTATTATTGGGAGCTTGGCAAATTTTTCGCAACCTTGGATTGGTAAACTAACATGGAAGGACGTTAAGGAGACTGATCCAGAATACTGTCTATTGTCGGAAGATGATCAACTACAAAAGCTCAAGGCAAAGTTCCGTGAACACGATTCTACTTGCAAAACACTTGGTGTAACATCTAAGAAAACAGCGGAATTTCATGCGAAGTTGGACATGTGGGAGCAACGGCAAAGACTGCAAGCTGAGTTTTATTCTCGACGCCAAACTACAAGGACCTTGATGTGTGATCGATACAAGAGGCGAATGCATCAGGAGGGCTGTGAAGAAGGAGTTGTTGCGTTGTGTTTCAAGCGTGGTGTGGAACTTGAAGGTTCCAAAGGTGGTTCATTTGTACAAGATCATGATGTCTTTAAACCATGCGATTCGCGTCCAACGGCGATTAAGGATCTTTTATGTAAAAGTGAGTTGTTTTTGCACCTTAATTGTTTTAAATACTAGTGAAATAGCCATTTGATTTATGTTTTAAAAATTATCACAATTGGTCAAATTTGTAATTCAATGTGCATGTTTGCTTATCCCTAGTGTAAACTGGTTTGCATATCTTGGAATATGTTTTGTGCAATACTTTGATGGTGCGTGTGTATTTGCTTGGTGTTCAGGCTCTGTTATGCCATTCCGTAAGCAAGGGTTGAACACAGATGCTAAGGTCCCACTATCTGCAACAGAAACAGGTGTGAAATATACCCTAAATGATTTTGGTATATTTGACATACAATTATAAATTGTATGCGAGATAGAATTTATCTATAATGTTGGTAATTAACCCCTATGGAGCGGATGGAATTTTTTGCCAAAAGCACCAGTTTCACAAGTGTGTCGTTTTCACGGTATATGGTGCCTCGGTAAGTGTGGGTGATTCGTTACATGTTTCATAACTCCTATAAAGTGATTTTGGTCCATAAAATACACGATCGCATGATATATACAACGATATATCGGTGATATACAAGCCAAAAAACACGTTTTCCAGGAATCAAAAGTGTCAAAAATCAGTTCTCACAACCGCTTATTCGAGTATTAGGTCGCTCCTCGACCATAAAACAATCGCCTTTACTAATGCCTTGAAATCAGTAATGGTGGCTGTAGTTAAACGCACCAATACATCGAAATATTCAAGCAATAAGGTGAAAAAAACACCAAAAAACAACGAAAAAACATCATTTGTCAAATGTTTTCCATACTTAAGGCCATATTGTGTGTTTTCAGGGGAAATCGACTGTTGGGAAAGTAAGTATTGCCCATATGAGGTGCATGGTCATTTTATATGATAGTGGGCACTGCACCAACAAATCCTTGTCGATGAATGGCATCTACACCTCGTTTTTTCACACTTTAAGATACTTTTGACCAAAATTGCATGCCTAGAAATAAGCAACTTTGGGGATTTTGCTACAACAAATTTACCCTTGGGTGAGATATATATACTAAGTATATGTGTAGAATGAATTGTCGAGTATCAGATATACCTATTGCAACGGGTGTGCGAAGCTTGTATGGCCGATTCCGACAAGTGCTATCGGGCTGAGAAATGAATACAAGCTTAGAGTTTGAAGTGGTTGTACCGTATACGGTACAAACCGCTCCATAGGGGTTAAAGGACTCGGTACGCATTTTGGGATTTTTACATAAATTACATTGCGCTCCAATTTGGTGTGTTTTTGGTGTTTGTGTCTATGTGATATTGGGCGTTGTGAGGTTGAGGTTGGAGCTATAATGTGTATCGAAATTGTGGTATCGCACAATGATTGCATTTCAATCTTTAGAAAAGCACACATCAATTTACTTTAGTTAAGTAGATTTATAGTGATAGATAAAATCTCAATTATTATATAGATAGAATTATCATGTTGTCTATGATATATTTGCATGTTGTATGCATGTCAGTGTGAGGGTATATTTATGATATTTGGATTTGTTTTTTGGAATACAGTGGTTTGTCCGAGACTTGTTACAGACGAGTCGATTGGGTTGCTTCCCAAAGCTCTCCTCAACCGTAAGGAGTCTACAAAGTTAAAGGAATTGGAAGAGAAGATGTTGCAATCTTGGAAACTTGTAATTGGTGCAGGTAGTGCATGTCTTTTGTTTTCATTATCTGTGGGTGTATATGCATATTCTTGATAATTGCATGATGCTGAAATCTTTAATGAATTGGTGTAAAATCTAATGTGACGTGATTTATATTTTCCTGGAACCTGGATTGCTTAAGATTCTCTAATTAAGATATCTACATGCAGGTGGAGGCAAAGGTGCTGAAATGGATGCCTACAATAAGGAAAAGAACAAATTGGTTCGAAAACATAGATGTATCCTAAAGAAATATGCCATAAAAGAGGATTCGGTTGTATCAGGTAATACATCTCAATACATAAGTGTGCATGCGTTGCCAGCGGCTAGTGGTATTTGCACTGAGATGGGCAATGTATGTAGGTTTGTTCATTGAATTTGGCGGTGTGTTAGTTTAGCAATGTATAAATTTGTGTTGAATGGTGTGTTTGTGTATGTTGCATGTATGTTATCTTAAAGATGTAGTTTTAGGCCAGAACTGTATTGACTGCATGGTGTGATATGCCTATGGCGAGCTTGAGCTGGAGGGGTTTGCTGGTGTTGACTCGAGCTTCAGCTGGAGCTGGAGGGGTTATGTGTGCGTTGTATTGATTGTGCATGCGGAGTGTGTTTGACAGGTGCTTGCGGTGAACAAGGTGTGCTGACCTCGAGGAAGCCATTGGCGAGTGCACTTGGCGCTGATATGAGTGATATATCATTGGCATCCAGTAACGTTAAGCAAATGCAAGGACAAGCCAGTGGTTAGACACCTGTGTCGTTAGTGGTGCCGGTTAATGTTGAAAGAGCACCTGCAGCAACGAAATTGGGAGATGTGTGTGGATGTAATGCACATTAATGACTGGAGGTGGTAGGTGGTTGGTGGCGCGGGATATTATAAATGTGAAGCTTCAGTTGGAGGTGTTTGATGGTGTTTAATGTATGCGTTGATTAATTGTGCACGTGAAATGTGTTTGGCAGGTGCTTGCAGTGGACAAGGTGTGCCGACTTCGACGCAGCCATTGGCGAGTGTACTTGGCGCTAATGCCGAGGATATATCATTGGCAGTCACTAACGATGAGCAAAAGCAAGGGCACGCCAGTGGTCAAACACCACAGATGTTTGTGGTGCCCGCCAATGTCGACACAGCAGCTGCAGCAATGGAATTGGGAGGTGCGTTTGAATGCAATGCACATACATTATTGTTATGAGATGGTTGGGGGGTTGGAGATGCGGAATATGATGAATGTTATGCTTGAGCCGGAGGGGTTTGATTGTGTTTGAGGTATGTGTTGTATTAATTGTGCATGCGGGGTGTGTTTGACAGGTGCTTGCAGTGGTGAAGATGCGATGACTTCTTGGCAGACAGAGGCCAACACGCTTGGCGCTAATACATGTGAGATCTCATCGGGAAGGAATAATGCTGAGCTGATTACAGAATCTGCCAGTGGTCAGACATCGCAGATGTTTGTGGTCCCGGCCAATGTGGACAGAGCACTTGCAGCGACGGAAGTGGGAGGTGCGTGTGGATGTAATGCACATTAATGACTGGAGGTGGTAGGTGGTTGGAGGTGCGGGATATGATAAATGTGAAGCTTCAGTTGGAGGTGTTTGATGATGTTTAATGTATGCATTGTATTGATTGTACATGTGGGGTGTGTTTGCCAGGTGCTTGCAGTGGACAAGGTGTGCCGACTTCGACGCAGCCATTGGCGAGTGCACTTGGCGCTGGTACCGATGACGTATCATTGGCAGGCACTGATGATGAGCAAAAGCAAGGACAAGCCAGTGGTGAAACACCACAGATGTTTGTGGTGCCGGCCAATGTCGACACAGCAGCTGTAGCAATGGAATTGGGAGGTGCGTTTGAATGCAATGCACATACATTATTGTTATGAAATGGTTGGGGGTTGGAGATGCGGGATATGATAATTGTGAAGCTTGAGCCGGAGGGGTTTGATTGTGTTTGAGGTATGTGTTGTATTAACCCCTTAGCTGCGACACGTTGAGAATTCTCAACAAGGCCTCGAAAATGAGAGCGTGGCTTACCATGAAACTGCATATGCGCGGTTGGCGCATCGAATATTGTAAGGTTTGTGGGTGCACTCATGATATATGGCTACAGGTTAACCAATAGTATAGCAAATATACTAGTGCGATATATCTCGCACGCGTAATTCCTATGCTCAAAATACTCTAAATTTTGGTTGGATAATCCATATATCTCGAGATATACGATAGATATAGCTATACCATGATTCGTTGTGGCTTATTTGATGGTCTCTTATAACATACATGATGTCGTATGCGTACATGCGGCCATGATCACGCAATACTTTGAATTGTCCCCAAACCACATATTTTTGCAAAAAATTCCAACCGCAACTAAGGGGTTAATTGTGCATGCGGGGTGTGTTTGACAGGTGCTTGCAGTGGTCAAGATGCGATGACTTCTTGGCAGTCAGAGGCCAACACACTTGGCACTGATACGTGTGAGATCTCATTGGGAATGAATAATGCTGAGCCGATTACAGTGTCTTCCAGTGGTCAGACATCGCAGATGTTTGCGGTGCCGGCCAATGTGGACGGAGCACTTGCAGCAACGGAAGTGGGAGGTGCGTGTTGATGTAATGCACATTAATGACTCGAGGTGGTAGGTGGTTGGTGGCGTGGGATATGATAAATGTGAAGCATCAGTTGGAGGTGTTTGATGGTGTTTAATGTATGCATTGTATCGATTGTACATGTGGGGTGTGTTTGACAGGTGCTTGCAGTGGACAAGGTGTGCCGACTTCGACGCAGCCATTGGCGAGTGCACTTGGCGCTGGTACTGGTGACATATCATTGGCAGTCATTGGTGATGAGCAAAAGCAAGGGCACGCCAGTGGTCAAACACCACAGATGTTTGCGGTGTTGGCCAATGTCGACACAGCAGCTGTAGCAATGGAACTGGGAGGTGCGTTTGAATGCAATGCACATAGAGTATTGTCATGAGACGGTTGGGGGGTTGGAGATGCGGAATATGATGAATGTGAAGCCTGAGCCGGAGGGGTTTGATGGTGTTTGAGGTATGTGTTGTATTGATTGTGCATACGAGATGGGTTTGACAGGTGCTTGCAGTGGTCAAGCTGTGCAGACCTCCAGTCAGCCAGAGGCCAATGCACTTGGCGCTGCACACAGCGGACAAGGTGTGCTGACGTCGAGGCAAAAGAAAAGAAAGAGTAAAAGATTGGCGAGTGCACTTGCCGTTGATACAGTTGATATATCATTGGCAGCCACTAATGTTGAGCAAAATCGAGGACAAGCCAGTGGTCAGACACCGCAGAACTTTGTGGTAATGGAGCATTTCGACAAAGCACCTGCTGCAATGGGAGGTGCGTGTGAATATAATCCACATTATTGTTATGAGTTGTTGGGGTGTTGCAGGTGCGGGATATGATAAATGTGAAGTCTGAGCTGAAGGGGTTTGATGGTGTTTGATGTATAAGTTATATTAATTGTGCATGCGGGATGCGTTTGACAGGTGCTTGCAGTGGAAAAGTGGTGCATACCTCGAGGCAGCCATTGGCGAGCGCACCTGGTGTTGATACGGGTGATATATCATCGGCAGCCACTAACGTTGAGCAGATGACAGTGTCTGCCAGTGGTCAGACACCGCAGATGCTTGTGTTCCCTGCGGATGTTGACACGGCACATGCAGAAAAGGAGATGGGAGGTGCGCAGGGACTGTAATGCAAGTATTCTCTTGAGATGCATTAGGGGCGAACTATTGTGATATGATAAATATACTGGGTGCACGTGAGGGCAATGGCAGAGTTTGATGTGTGCTTTGTACAAATTGTGTGTGTGGGGAGTTTTTGACAGGTGAATGCATGGGCCAAGTTGCGCTGACCTCAAGAGACTTAAGCTATGATTCTATGAAGATACATGCAAATGAACAATTAGGGAATCCATCTAAACGCATTAAGGTGCAACATGAATTCTGTGGGGAAACTACGATAGAAAGAAACTTGATGGAGAAAAGTGTTGCAGGTGCGAAGGTTATGCATGTTTATCATTAGGTGTGATTAAATGATTGTGTGATGTATTGTTTATGTGAAAAATATGTTTGTAGATGAACAGTATATATGTTTTTAATCCATTGTGGTAAGAATTTTAGTACATTTTTGCAATGGTGTAATGGGATGGAAGCTTTGTTTGTGCATCTCAATTGATGTTGTAATCTATACATACGCTTATAATCCAACAATAGAAGGGGTGTTTGGTTTGTGTTTGTTTGTTGTGTTTGTGCGCAGTACCATTACACATTGATTTATAAATGTATTTTGTATGTTGTACTAGTGAGTTATTATTTGATGCACAAAGTATGGGACTGTTTCATTGTGCAAATTACTGTTAGTGTGTGTATTATGCGATTCTCGTTTTTTAAAGAAACATATTATATCGGATTCACCTGTTGCTTGGCACTTATTGCGTGCGGTGTAATTCACATGATTGTTCTGAGATGGCGGGGGGGGTGAAACTAAAGGTATGATAGATACAATGCTTGAGCCGGAGGGGTTTGATTGTGTTTGATGTATACGTTGTATTAATTGTGCATGGGGGTGGATTTGACATACAGGTGTTTGCAGTGGTCAAGCTGCGAGTACTTCGAGGCAGACAGAGGCCAACGCACTTCGCGAAGATACGTGTGAGATGTCATCCGGAAGTATTGATGCTGAGAATTTGATAGTGTCTGCCGGTGGTCAGACACCGCAGATGTTTGCGGCCCCGGCCAATGTGGACAGAGCACCTGCAGCAATGGAAATGGGAGGTGCGTGTGAATGTAAAAACAGTAATGTTTGGAGGTGGTAGGTGGTTGGAGGTGCGTGAGATGATAAATGTGAAGCTTGAGCTGGAGGGGTTTGACGGTTTTTAATGTATGCGTTGTATTAATTGTGCATGTGGGGTGTGTTTGAGAGGTGCTTGCAGTGGACAAGGTGTGCCGACTTCGAGGCAGCCATTGGCGAGTGAACTTGGCGTTGACATGGGTGATATATCATTGGCAGGTACCAATGTTGAGCAAATGCCAGGACAAGCCATTAGTCCTACACCAGAGAGGTTTGTGGTGCCGGGTAATGTTGACCGAGGACCTGCAGCGATGGAATTTGGAGGTGCGTGTGAATCTAATGCATATTATTATTATGAGATGGTTGGGGGGTTGGAGGTGCGGGATATGATAAATGTGAAGCTGGAGCCGGAGGGGTTTGATTGTGTTTGAGGTATGTGTTGTATTAATTGTGCATGTGGGGTGTGTTTGACAGGTGCTTGCAGCGGTCACGATGCGATGATTTCTTGGCAGACAGAGGCCAACACACTTGGCACTGATACGTGTGAGATCTCATTGGGAATGAATAATGCTGAGCCGATTACAGTGTCTTCCAGTGGTCAGACATCGCAGATGTTTGCGGTGCCGGCCAATGTGGACGGAGCACTTGCAGCAACGGAAGTGGGAGGTGCGTGTGGATGTAATGCACATTAATGACTCGAGGTGGTAGGTGGTTGGTGGCGTGGGATATGATAAATGTGAAGCATCAGTTGGAGGTGTTTGATGGTGTTTAATGTATGCATTGTATCGATTGTACATGTGGGGTGTGTTTGACAGGTGCTTGCAGTGGACAAGGTGTGCCGACTTCGACGCAGCCATTGGCGAGTGCACTTGGCGCTGGTACTGGTGACATATCATTGGCAGTCATTGGTGATGAGCAAAAGCAAGGGCACGCCAGTGGTCAAACACCACAGATGTTTGCGGTGTTGGCCAATGTCGACACAGCAGCTGTAGCAATGGAACTGGGAGGTGCGTTTGAATGCAATGCACATAGAGTATTGTTATGAGACGGTTGGGGGGTTGGAGATGCGGAATATGATGAATGTGAAGCCTGAGCCGGAGGGGTTTGATGGTGTTTGAGGTATGTGTTGTATTGATTGTGCATACGAGATGGGTTTGACAGGTGC
The DNA here is from genome assembly GCA_001247695.2 of Cymbomonas tetramitiformis. Taxonomy (NCBI): domain Eukaryota; kingdom Viridiplantae; phylum Chlorophyta; class Pyramimonadophyceae; order Pyramimonadales; family Pyramimonadaceae; genus Cymbomonas; species Cymbomonas tetramitiformis. Next base: position 13,907 of record LGRX02016875.1, on the reverse strand, counting down.
TTGCAGTGGTCAAGCTGTGCAGACCTCCAGTCAGCCAGAGGCCAATGCACTTGGCGCTGCACACAGCGGACAAGGTGTGCTGACGTCGAGGCAAAAGAAAAGAAAGAGTAAAAGATTGGCGAGTGCACTTGCCGTTGATACAGTTGATATATCATTGGCAGCCACTAATGTTGAGCAAAATCGAGGACAAGCCAGTGGTCAGACACCGCAGAACTTTGTGGTAATGGAGCATTTCGACAAAGCACCTGCTGCAATGGGAGGTGCGTGTGAATATAATCCACATTATTGTTATGAGTTGTTGGGGTGTTGCAGGTGCGGGATATGATAAATGTGAAGTCTGAGCTGAAGGGGTTTGATGGTGTTTGATGTATAAGTTATATTAATTGTGCATGCGGGATGCGTTTGACAGGTGCTTGCAGTGGAAAAGTGGTGCATACCTCGAGGCAGCCATTGGCGAGCGCACCTGGTGTTGATACGGGTGATATATCATCGGCAGCCACTAACGTTGAGCAGATGACAGTGTCTGCCAGTGGTCAGACACCGCAGATGCTTGTGTTCCCTGCGGATGTTGACACGGCACATGCAGAAAAGGAGATGGGAGGTGCGCAGGGACTGTAATGCAAGTATTCTCTTGAGATGCATTAGGGGCGAACTATTGTGATATGATAAATATACTGGGTGCACGTGAGGGCAATGGCAGAGTTTGATGTGTGCTTTGTACAAATTGTGTGTGTGGGGAGTTTTTGACAGGTGAATGCATGGGCCAAGTTGCGCTGACCTCAAGAGACTTAAGCTATGATTCTATGAAGATACATGCAAATGAACAATTAGGGAATCCATCTAAACGCATTAAGGTGCAACATGAATTCTGTGGGGAAACTACGATAGAAAGAAACTTGATGGAGAAAAGTGTTGCAGGTGCGAAGGTTATGCATGTTTATCATTAGGTGTGATTAAATGATTGTGTGATGTATTGTTTATGTGAAAAATATGTTTGTAGATGAACAGTATATATGTTTTTAATCCATTGTGGTAAGAATTTTAGTACATTTTTGCAATGGTGTAATGGGATGGAAGGTTTGTTTGTGCATCTCAATTGATGTTGTAATCTATACATACGCTTATAATCCAACAATAGAAGGGGTGTTTGGTTTGTGTTTGTTTGTTGTGTTTGTGCGCAGTACCATTACACATTGATTTATAAATGTATTTTGTATGTTGTACTAGTGAGTTATTATTTGATGCACAAAGTATGGGACTGTTTCATTGTGCAAATTACTGTTAGTGTGTGTATTATGCGATTCTCGTTTTTTAAAGAAACATATTATATCGGATTCACCTGTTGCTTGGCACTTATTGCGTGCGGTGTAATTCACATGATTGTTCTGAGATGGCGGGGGGGGTGAAACTCAAGGTATGATAGATACAATGCTTGAGCCGGAGGGGTTTGATTGTGTTTGATGTATACGTTGTATTAATTGTGCATGCGGGGTGGATTTGACATACAGGTGTTTGCAGTGGTCAAGCTGCGAGTACTTCGAGGCAGACAGAGGCCAACGCACTTCGCGAAGATACGTGTGAGATGTCATCCGGAAGTATTGATGCTGAGAATTTGATAGTGTCTGCCGGTGGTCAGACACCGCAGATGTTTGCGGCCCCGGCCAATGTGGACAGAGCACCTGCAGCAATGGAAATGGGAGGTGCGTGTGAATGTAAAAACAGTAATGTTTGGAGGTGGTAGGTGGTTGGAGGTGCGTGAGATGATAAATGTGAAGCTTGAGCTGGAGGGGTTTGACGGTTTTTAATGTATGCGTTGTATTAATTGTGCATGTGGGGTGTGTTTGAGAGGTGCTTGCAGTGGACAAGGTGTGCCGACTTCGAGGCAGCCATTGGCGAGTGAACTTGGCGTTGACATGGGTGATATATCATTGGCAGGTACCAATGTTGAGCAAATGCCAGGACAAGCCATTAGTCCTACACCAGAGAGGTTTGTGGTGCCGGTTAATGTTGACCGAGGACCTGCAGCGATGGAATTTGGAGGTGCGTGTGAATCTAATGCATATTATTATTATGAGATGGTTGGGGGGTTGGAGGTGCGGGATATGATAAATGTGAAGCTGGAGCCGGAGGGGTTTGATTGTGTTTGAGGTATGTGTTGTATTAATTGTGCATGTGGGGTGTGTTTGACAGGTGCTTGCAGCGGTCACGATGCGATGATTTCTTGGCAGACAGAGGCCAACACATTTGGCGCTGACACGTGTGATATCTCATCGGGAAGGAATGATGCTGAGCTGATTACTGTGTCTGCCAGTTGTCGGACACCGCAGATGTTTGCGGCCCCGGCCAATGTGGACATAGCACTTGCAGCAACGGAAGTGGGAGGTGCGTGTGGATGTAATGCACATTAATGACTGGAGGTGGTAGGTGGTTGGAGGTGCGGGATATGATAAATGTGAAGCATCAGTTGGAGGTGTTTGATGGTGTTAATGTATGCATTGTATTGATTGTGCATGCGTGGTGTGTTTGACAGGTGCTTGCAGCGGACAAGATGTGCCGACTTCGAGGCAGCCATTGGCGAGTGCACTTGGCAATGGTACCGGTGATATATCATTGGCAGGCACTGATGATGAGCAAAAGCAAGGACATGCCAGTGGTCAAACACCACAGATGTTTGTGGTGCCGGCCAATATCGACATAGCAGCTGTGGCAATGGAATTGGGATGTGCGTTTTAATGCAATGCACATACGTTATTGTTATTAGATGGTTGGGGGGTTGGAGATGCGGAATATGTTAAATGTTAAGTTTGAGCCGGAGGGGTTTGATTGTGTTTGATGTATGCGTTGTATTAATTTTGCATGCGGGTTGGGTTTGACTTACAGGTGTTCGCAGTGGTCAAGCTGCGATGACTTCGAGGCAGTCAGAGGCCAATGCACTTGGCGAAGATACGTGTGAGATATCATCTGGAAGTATTGATGCTGAGAATTTGATAGTGTCTGCCAGTGGTCAGACACCGCAGATGTTTGCGGTCCCGGCCAATGTGGACAGAGCACTTGCAGCAACAGAAATGGGAGGTGCGTATGAATGTAATGCACAGTAATGTTTGGAGGTGGTAGGTGGTTGGAGGTGCGTGAGATGATAAATGTGAAGCTTGAGCTGGAGGGGTTTGACGGTTTTTAATGTATGCGTTGTATTAATTGTGCATGTGGGGTGTGTTTGACAGGTGCTTGCAGTGGACAAGGTGTGCCGACTTCGAGGCAGCCATTGGCGAGTGAACTTGGCGTTGACACGGGTGATATACCATTGGCAGCCATTAATGTTGAGCAAATTCCAGGACAAGCCATTAGTCCTACACCAGAGAGGTTTGTGGTGCCGGCCAATGTCGACACAACACCTGCAGCGATGGAATTTGGAGGTGCGTGTGGATCTAATGCATATTATTATTATGAGATGGTTGGGGGGTTGGAGGTGCGGGATATGATAAATGTGAAGCTTGAGCCGGAGGGGTTTGATTGTGTTTGATGTATGTGTGTATTAATTGTGCATGCGGGGTGTGTTTGACAGGTGCTTGCAGTGGTCAAGATGCGATGACTTCTTGGCAGACAGAGGCCAACACAGTTGGCGCTGATACGTGTGAGATCTCATCGGGAAGGAATGATGCTGAGCTGATTACAGTGTCTGCCAGTGGCCAGACATCGCAGATGTTTGCGGTCCCGGCCAATGTGGACAGAGCACTTGCAGCAACGGAAATGAGAGGTGCGTGTGGATGTAATGCACATTAATGACTGGAGGTGGTAGGTGGTTGGAGGCGCGGGATATGATAAATGTGAAGCTTCAGTTGGAGGGGTTTGATGGTGTTTAATGTATGCATTGTATTGATTGTGCATGCGTGGTGTGTTTGACAGGTGCTTGCAGCGGACAAGATGTGCCGACTTCGAGGCAGCCATTGGCGAGTGCACTTGGCAATGGTACCGGTGATATATCATTGGCGGTCACTAACGATGAGCAAAAGCAAGGACAAGCCAGTGGTCAAACACCACAGATGTTTTTGGTACCGGCCAATATCGACATAGCAGCTGTGGCAATGGAATTGGAATGTGCGTTTTAATGCAATGCACATACGTTATTGTTATTAGATGGTTGGGGGGTTGGAGATGCGGAATATGATGAATGTTAAGCTTGAGGCGGAGGGGTTTGATTGTGTTTGATGTATGCGTTGTATTAATTTTGCATGCGGGTTGGGTGTGTTTGACAGGTGTTCGCAGTGGTCAAGCTGCGATGACTTCGAGGCAGTCAGAGGCCAATGCACTTGGCGAAGATACGTGTGAGACGTCATCTGGAAGTATTGATGCTGAGAATTTGATAGTGTCTGCCAGTGGTCAGACACCGCAGATGTTTGCGGTCCCGGCCAATGTGGACAGAGCACCTGCAGCAATGGAAATGGGAGGTGCGTGTGAATGTAATGCACAGTAATGTTTGGAGGTGGTAGGTGGTTGGAGGTGCGTGATATGATAAATGTGAAGCTTGAGCTGGAGGGGTTTGACGGTTTTTAATGTATGCGTTGTATTAATTGTGCATGTGGGGTGTGTTTGACAGGTGCTTGCAGTGGACAAGGTGTGCCGACTTCGAGGCAGCCATTGGCGAGTGAACTTGGCGTTGACACGGGTGATATGCCATTGGCAGACATTAATGTTGAGCAAATGCCAGGACAAGCCATTAGTCTTACACCAGAGAGGTTTGTGGTGCCGGCCAATGTCGACACAACACCTGCAGCGATGGAATTTAGAGGTGCGTGTGGATCTAATGCATATTATTATTATGAGATGGTTGGGGGGTTGGAGGTGCGGGATATGATAAATGTGAAGCTTGAGCCGGAGGGGTTTGACTGTGTTTGATGTATGTGTGTATTAATTGTGCATGCAAGGTGTGTTTGACAGGTGGTTGCAGTGGTGAAGATGCGATGACTTCTTGGCAGACAGAGGCCAACACAGTTGGCGCTGATACGTGTGAGATCTCATCGGGAAGGAATAATGCTGAGCTGATTATAGTGTCTGCCAGTGGTGAGACATCGCAGATGTTTGCGGTCCCGGCCAATGTGGACAGAGCACTTGCAGCAACGGAAATGAGAGGTGCGTGTGGATGTAATGCACATTAATGATTGGAGGTGGTAGGTGGTTGGTGGCGCGGGATATTATAAATGTGAAGCTTAAGTTGGAGGTGTTTGATGGTGTTTAATGTATGCATTGTATTGATTGTGCATGTGGGGTGTGTTTGATAGGTGCTTGCAGCGGACAAGGTGTGCCGACTTCGAGGCAGCCATTGGCGAGTGCACTTGGGAATGGTACCGGTGATATATCATTGGCAGCCACTAACGATGAGCAAAAGCAAGGGCACGCCAGTGGTCAAACACCACAGATGTTTGTGGTGCCGGCCAATGTCAACACAGCACCTGTAGCGAAGGAATTGGGAGGTGCGTTTGAATGCAATGCACATACATTATTGTTATGAGATGGTTGGGGGGTTGGAGATGCGGAATATGATGAATGTTATGCTTGAGCTGGAGGGGTTTGATTGTGTTTGAGGTATGTGTTGTATTAATTGTGCATGTGGGGTGGGTTTGACATACAGGTGTTCGCAGTGGTCAAGCTGCGATGACTTCGAGGCAGACAGAGGCCAATGCACTTGGCGAAGATACGTGTGAGATGTCATTTGGAAGTATTGATGCTGAGAATTTTATAGTGTCTGCCCGTGGTCAGACACCGCAGATGTTTGCGGTCCCGGCCAATGTGGACAGAGCACTTGCAGCAGCGGAAGTGGGAGGTGCGTGTGAATGTAATGCACAGTAATGTTTGGAGGTGGTTGGAGGCTTGCGTGATATGATAAATGTGAAGCTTGAGCTGGAGGTGTTTGACCGTGTTCAATGTATGCATTGTATTGATTATGCATGTGCGGTGTGTTTGACAGGTGCTTGCAGTGGACAAGGTGTACCGACTTCGAGGCAGCCATTGGCGAGTGAACTTGGCGTTGACACGGGTGATATACCATTGGCAGCCATGGATGTTGAGCAAATGCTAGGACAAGCCATTAGTCTTACACCAGAGAGGTTTGTGGTGCCGGTTAATGTTGACCGAGCACCTGATGGAATGGAATCGGGATGTGCGTGTGAATGTAATGCAGTTATATTATTGTTATGAGATGGTCGGGGGGTTGGAAGTGCGTGATATGATGAATGTGAAACTTAAACTGGAGGTATTTGACGGTGTTTAATGTATGCGGTGTATTAATAGTGCATGCGTGGTGTGTTTGACAGGTGCTTGCAGCGGACAAGGTGTGCTGACCTCAAGGGAATCGCAAGCTAGTGCACTTAATTTGGATATGAAATTAAGTGTTGAGCAGATGCCAATAGTAGGCAGTGATCAGGCTCTGCAGGTTTCTTGTCAATATCAACACATCACATGCACTTATGGAAATGGGAGGTGCGCGTGTACTGTAATGCACATCATTATCATGAAATGTTTTGATATTATGTTAGGTGGAGACATGATTCAATGATCAATTTTATAGTGAAATATTGATGTGTGTTGATTTTCTAGGTAGATGCGAATATATCTAGGTGATTGGCTAGAATACATCTAGGTGATTGGCTAGAATATATCTAGGTGATTGGCTAGAAACCGAGATTATTAAGCATGTGTGTCTCACATGCTTAATATCTAACAATTAGAGGAGTGCGGATCTTTTTAGTGCCTTCAGGCGATGTTTTTGTTGTGTATATTATGACGATGTCTGATAGCAGGAAATGGGAATGCACACCGAGCCGATGACTGCCATGATGCAGAATCTGTTAACATAGAACATTGTGTTTTGTGTAATCTGGTAATTCATGCGTGTATATGGAAGCCAAAGGTAAATTAGTTATCTAATCAAGATGCGTGGAGAGGGATGAGTGGAACCTTTATAATGAGCAGTGCTTTTATAGGTCAAACATAATGAAGCTTTCACATCTGCTTTTGTGTAGCGGTCATATTGTTATGATGTAAACAATTCTAGAGGCTGCATTTTAAGTAGAGGTTAGAGGGGGCATAGTACATCTTCTCCATGTGGGGTGTGGTTGCCAGGTGGCAGTGTGGGAGTTAAGCTTAATAGAGTGGGAGGTGCGTGTGCATTATTATTGACATTGTCTTAGGAGGTGGGAAAGAGGGCAATAAGTAGAAGCAGTGTGTGAAATCTTTTGTGCTTATTTTGATTTTAAACAGGCTCTAACATCATTTTTAAAGGTTACGATGTGTATAGGTATGGTGATAAGGTAGGTATGAATGATAAGGTTTTATGCGTATGGTTGCAGGTGAGGTGCAAACGTCGGATGTCATTAGACTTGATTTATCAGGTAAGTTTTATTGTACAATCTGAATCATGTGGTGTGGATTGATATGAAAGTATATAACTCATGTTAATGCATTGGCCATTAATTATATTTGTTGCAGATAGCGACTCGGATAAAGATGAGTGTCCGGATTTGGAGTATGGGCGTGTACCGATTGTACCAAATGGCAGCCGCTGTGTTCCAGGTGTGTCCCTTGTCATACTTAGAATGGAGTAAGCGTGGATGGGATGTGGAGCGGATTGCTTATATGCTGAGGAAATGCTATGTTTTGATGGTGATGTTTGATCTGATTTTGAAAGCATAGGGTAGAATGTTTCCTAGCTTAGATGAAACGACCCACGGTCGTACATGTAGGATACTATGTGCGCATTTTAGCGATCTTAGTGTGTGTTGACAGAATCAACAATCTTTTGGTCAATGTGTCAAATTCTATGGAAGGGCGGGTGGGAACGAAGTGTTTAAGGTTGGCTAACACACAATTAGCCAATTTTTGAAGAGACATATAAATTTACATGTGATAGTATTTCACTGATTGTAGATAAGGGATCGTGTCTGATGTTTTCATGTGTGGTATGGAAGTGTTAGAAAACTTTTGGGGTGCTTTTTTCAGTTGGTTGGTTTATAGTAAAAGCTACGGCATGGGTGTTTTACCAGGTGGCGAGCCTCCTCAGATGGCTGCAAATAGTAGCTTGGAGTTAGTGGAAGGTAAATTTCCTAGCAATCTTTAAACTGGTGCCTTTTATGCTAGCGCCATCGTTAAATTTTAAATTTCACGTTTTTACATGGATTGTTTGTTACTAAATGAATTTTTATATTTGCAAAAGTGGAACTTCCTTCCCTTGAGAGCTTGGGCATAATACATAAGGCTTCATCTCCAGCGTCACCAGTGCTCATTTCAGGTATGTGAACTGTCTTTTGTTGTTGGGTGTTGGATATCATTGGATTGTGATTGCATGCTTGGCTGTGAACAATTTTACGGTGTTGGATAGCACTGGAGTGTGTTTTCATCTTGGTTGTGAAATGTCTCATGCTGTTGGATATCACTGGATTGTGGATGCATGGTTGCGTATAAATAATACTAGGCGGATCGATCTCAAAAGGAGATCTCCACTAGGCCATCTGACCGTAGGATCATGTGCGTGACAATATTTCGCTTTTTGCATCCCAACATGCCATGCCATAACGCGGGGGTGGCGTCGCGATAAATGTACGCGATGGCAGTGGCAATGTCATCGTTAATGCTGGCGATCGTGAGATCGGAAGTTCGTTTGTGTTGCCCGTTGGGATTCGCACTTTGCTGATTAAGTAAGTAAGTAAGGTAATTTGGTCCGGTTCCAAATCATAAGGAGCCGAGGTTTAGAGTAATGGAGGTGTTGAAAAAATATGAATGCGTGTTTGGATGTGGAGAGTGTTAAGTCGATGCGTGTCTCAGAAAAGTGAATTGTGCTTGGATTGATGTGGATTGTCCTAGGCTATCAGTTGCTACATTATATTGGATGCGTGTTGGTTGTGGAGTGTCTTCGGCTTCCTGATGTTATGGGAGTGTGGATGCGTGCTCAGATTTGTATTGTTTTAAGCTGCCGGATGTTATTGGAATGTGTATACGTGTTTGGCCGTGGATTGTCTCAATATGTTTCTCTTATGTGATAGAAATGTGTATGCGTGCTCGAATGAGTGTTGTCACATGGTGCTTGATGTAATTGGAATAAAAATATGTGCTCGCATGAGTATTTATTAGGCTGTTGTGTGTATACAAATAAAATTCCGTGTTTGACTAAGGATTGTTTGCAGATGCTAATGTTGATATCGATGAACCACAGCTAGGAACACCACATGAAAGTACAGGTAAAGCAGCAAATTTTAGTTTTACTTGTATGTTGTCATTGTGTTTTTGGGTTGGATGATTTCGAGTAAAATGATGTTTTTTAATTGTGAAAAAACGGCTTGTTGGTAATTAAAATGTTTTGTGCTTTATTTAGGGTTTTGCCTTGCTGGTGAAAACGCCACATTGTTACTTTGAAAAAGTTCGTCTTATCCATAGATGTTTTTTGTGCCGTGCAGATGGCATGCCCATAGTTGCAGTGGATATGGAGGACCGTAAAACACTTGCAGTCGCTATTGTGCATGAGCTCGATCGAAGAGATGCTGTGTGCATTGTGGGTCCTGCTGGCACTGGCAAGACGTACTTTGGGAAAGGAAGTATGTTACCAGCGCTTGTGGAAAACTATGGTGAAGAAGGTGTACTTGTATGTGCATCTAGTGGTACTGCTGCTCAGCACATTGGTGGTAGTACTATTCACTCCACATTTGGGATCGGATTGGGTAAAGGGAGCTTGCCGGATATTCTTAAACAACTATTCAGTCCAAAAGGACATCATTGTAGGCGTGCAATCAAAGAGGCAAAGGTTGTAGTCGTTGATGAGGCCGCAATGATGTCGGGGGAGCTGTGGGACAAAATTGACGAAGTGGCACGTACGGTTCGTGAACAAAAAGCTTTCCCGTTTGGCGGTTTAAAGTTTATTTTTTTGATGGATCCATTGCAGTTGGGCCCATTTCGTTCCAAATTCGAAAGATTGGAACGTGGGGACATCTGGGAAAAGGCAAAAAGGAGGTAAGTTCTCAATTGTAGGGATTAGAGTTTAAGCCGTGTTCATGTGGCAAGTTTAAGGTGTGTGATGGGTTTGCTTTTGTTGGTTGTTAATGACATCAATCTTGTTATTTTTTGTGTAGGGGAAATCATTTGGGCATGCCCAAAGAAATCTATGAAAACTATGTGCCAATGATATTTGAGAGCGATATGTGGAAGGCGACTGATGTGGGTTATATATTGTTGGAGATTCAACATCGGCATGATAAGGCGATTGGAAATTTATTAAATAACGTTGCCATGGGTGATGATCATCTTAGCGAGGAGGACATCAGGATTCTTTTTGGGCGGGTGCAAGCAAAACCTGCTCCTGGTGCTTCGGTATGTTATTTTAGCAAAGCACTTTTACTACTGTGCCACTTTTGTTTTAGGTATTTGATTTTATGATTAATTTAGTACTAATTGTTGTTTTGCATGTGATAGGTTACGCATTTGAGTGGAATGAAGGAAACTGCAAAGAAGTTGAATGATGAATACAGGAAGAAGTTGTGTGGTCCGGATTATGAATATACCGCGGTATATTATCGGTGAGATTAATTGTATAATGTTTTGAGTGGATATTTGATAGGAACTCAATGGGTTCGGCATAAATAGGTTGGGTGTTCTTGTGATTAGAGCCGTTATTAATGAAAGTGGATGATGTGTAGTATGTATGCTTTGCGTTGCAATCATTTAGGCTTGAGGGTGTTTAAAGATTGTTGATTTGCGGTTGGCTTTTTCAATGTTTGAGGGTGTTGGATGAATTTTGATTACCTTTGGTTGTGGATTGTTTTAGGGTGTAAATGTTTGGTTTGCCATGGATTGTGGTACATTGGCAGGTGTTGTAGGAATGTGGATGTTTGTCTGGGTTAGAATGTGTATCGTTGTAGTGTGTTATAGGTAAGTGAATGCATCCTTGGGTGTGGATTGTGTAAGGTGTTTCGGTATTATATTAATATGATTGCGTGCTAACCTAACGATTGTTGACAAGTTTTTAGTTTCCTGGGATTTACTTAGGAATGTGGATGCATGAGCGGGTGTGGACTAAATCAAGTTTTGGGATTTATAGGAAGATGAATGTGTGCTTGGATTGGAATTTTTAGGCAATGGGTGTGGCTAAAGTGTGAATTATTTTTTGGCTGTCAATTGTAGAAGGGTCACGGGTGATAGATGAAGGTGGATGCATTTGGGTGTGGATTATTTTAGGTTGTCGTATGTGATAGGAATACGATTGTTTGCCCAACTAAGGTTTGATTCAGTTTGGCCATTACCTGATAGCATAGGTTATGATAATGATTGTTGACGATTGTTGATTTGTTGACTTGTTCAATTTTACAGGAATATGGATTGCGAGCTATTGAAGGATGCAATTGAAGATGATATTGTCACATCATATCCTATTGATGCGAATCTCAAATTACGAGTTGGTATGGAGGTGTTATGTATTGTGAATATTGATGATACCTTGAGTAATGGGAGTCGAGGTATAATTATTGATTTCAGCGATGGTCAAAGCTTGGAGGATGAATTGAAGGAAGCTAAGCAGGACAAACTAATGAAGGCTCGCAAAATGACTGATACGCATATATGCCAATTTCCGGGTACACGCAAAGATTTACGATGGCCAATAGTGAAGTTTGGTCGAGTGCTCATGGTTATGAAGCCCTTAATGTTTTCTTTGGAATCTTCTACTGGTGAAATTCTTGCGGGTGTTGTGCAAATACCTTTGTTACCTGCGCATGCTATTACGGTGAGATTTCTTTCATATCTTTAAATAGAAGTTGACTTTTTTTCAAGGAGGTGGTTTTAATGTGGTAATTGTGTATTGGTTGTTTTGTTTCGCAGATTCATAGAAGCCAGGGAATGACTCTTGACAAGATAGTTGTACATTTTGAGTCCATCTTTGCAGCTGGTCAAGTGTATACTGCTTTATCTAGAGTTCGTACTATTGAAAATCTTTATATTTCCGGAACCCAAAAATTTAATCCTGCTTCGGTTCAGGCTCATCCAAGGGCATTACTTTTTATGCAACGACTTCGCAAGGCACTTGACGAGTTTAAGAAGAGGGCTTGATTGGTGTTAGGTTCCTAGAGTGCTGCGGCACATGCGGAGGACTTTGAAATATCTTTAATAAAGTGCGAATGTTGTGCGAGTGCGAGTGCGAGTGCGAGTGTTGTGCTGTGACGTGTCAGGGCGAGTACAAGTGCCGTGCAAGTGCCATTGTATTTGTTTGTGGGTAAGGTGTAATAAGGTATGGTGAGGTTTGTTACAAGTTGGATGTTATGTTTGCAAGGGTTAGGTGTGCGATGGTACGTAGCAAGGAGTGAAGGGCATTAGATGTAATATGTGGTGTTAAGGCATGGGTATGGTGTGCGTCGGGTACAAAGGCTGTGCGGGCTTCGATTTATGGTGTATTCTGAGGCAAGGGTAAGTTGTGTGATGGGTATGAGGGTTGAAGGTTAGATTTTTGGTATTTTTCATGGGTTGGGCTTGCATTGGATTCTAATCAGTTGCGGCTACATAAACCACGGTCAAAACGTAAATGCATTTCTGATCATAAATGCATTTACGTTTATTCCCTAGAATTTTCCGTCGCGTGGCAAATCAACTGCTTAGGATATGCTCGTCGCGTGGCAGACGAAGTCGTAAATGCATTTATAAGAACTTCAGAGACGGGAGACTCATCAGTCGAACGAAACGTGACCGCAGAGTTTGATTAGTGGTTTGGTCGTTTTGGTTTCAAAACCGATCCTAGACCAAAACGTGCACCAGAAAATTGTCTTGCGTAAAGTGAAATGCCAGCGACACGTGTGCGACACGTCCGAGATGATTTGGAAGGTATATTTTGTGACGTGCGACTTCTCTATTCGTCGGTTTGTCGGGATGGCGATGACTTTTCATGATGATTGATGACATGAATCGGTCGATTTGTGTTTGTATCTGGTCATGACGGTTTTTTATCACATCACAATTCAGGGCGGTGGATTTGATCGAGACGGTTTTCGGTCACGAATCGGGGTGGAGACTCATCAGTCGAACGAAACGTGACCGAAGAGTTTTATTGGTGACTGCAAAGGTTTTTGATCCGGTCAATTTTTTATGACGGTTTTTGGTTTAAGTTACGTTTGTTTATATATGGTCGTGACGGATTTGAGTTACATTTATATAATTCAGGTATGTGAACTCTTGGAAGTAAACGAATCGTTTCAGTGGATTTGGTCGAGACGGATTCGATTTATACAGTTCAGGGCGGTTAATAAATCGGATACTTTAGATCCTTTGATTAGGTCGCATGTTCGCGACGGATTTTGGTTACAGTTTAGGGCGGTAGATCCGACGGAGGGCCTATGCAGCGGCGTCGTCTGCGTCTGTCACACGCGTCACTGGGGAATACCGAGAATGAAAGTTGTGTCACATATACCGTAGGGATGGTCGAGGTGAAGCAGGGGGGAGGGGGAGAGAGAACGGGGGATGGGTGGGGTTTGGAGAAATGCAAGAGGGGAAGTTTAGAGGGGTGCGGAGAAAGGGGGGATGAGGGGGGAGTCGCGAAAACGAGTAAGATCGGAGACGGGAGGGTCCAACCCATTGCGCCTTCATACGGTTTTGTTCACAAATTAGGTTGGTTTATATATGGTCATGGTCGTGACGGATTTCAGTTACATTTCAGCATTGAAGTTTGTGAATTTTTGGATGTAACGGAATCGAGACGGGTCTTGGTTATATTCAGGGCGCGGGTGGTTAATAAATCAGACTGTTCGATTAGGTCGCGAGCTCGCGAGCTTGCGACGGATTTTGGTTACAGTTTAGGGCGGTCGATCCGACGTAGGGGAATGCAAAAGCTCCAAGAATAAAAGTTGTGTCACATACACCTTAGGGATACTGTAGGGTGAGGGTGGGGG
>LGRX02016874.1:0-24045 GCA_001247695.2 Cymbomonas tetramitiformis | reverse complement strand
TCAGGGGCTGAACCCTTTTTCAGGGGCCGAACTTTTATTCAGGGGCTGTATTTTATTCAAGGGTTGTATTTTATTCAAGGGCTGAACTTTTATTCAGGGGTTGTATTTTATTCAGGGGCTGTACTTTATTCAGCCCCTGAACTTTATTCAGGGGCTGTATTTTATGCAGCCCCTGAACTTTATTCAGGGGCTGTATTTTATTCAGGCCCTGAAAATTCAGTTCAAGCCCTGAAAATGCATTCCAGCCCCTAAAAGTGATTTTTCAGGGCTTGAACTATCATTTTCAGGCCCTGACCTATCATTTTCAGGCCCTGAACTTGCATTCCAGGGCATGAACTTTCAATTCAGGGCACTTCATTGCAAGTTATGCATGCACCCCCCATCCCTCCCCCCCCGGCCCTATACTCATCTTATCTATTATTAAGTGTACTCAGGCAAGTGACGGGCATTCCTCCCAAGTAGACAACCCTCTGGAAGGGTATTCATCCTATAATTGCCGCTTAACACCGCTAATCAACCCCCCTTGCTTTCCACGGTGTGTGGCTAAGGATTGAATCAAGAAAGTTGCCTCCTTGCTTGGAATGCCCATGGCCCGCCACAAGGAAGGATCCACACAAACTTTGGGCTGCCAACCCGATACCTTTGTGTAGTCGGGGACTTGCCCACACTCTCCTTGCCACGGTCACATTTCTGAAACACGTGTTTACGTGTAACACCAACAATCCTACCCCAACATAATGCATGCCCCACACACATTTACATTTATATACATGCCTTACTTACATTGCCGCCCGCCAACCTAAGCGCATCTCTCTAATCATGTGCAATCTACGGACTTTCATGTCTTCCTCTTTCACTTCTTGATGGCGAATCCCGTTGGCGATCGCATGCATGTTTGCTAACAAAAAAACGCCGCAATCAACAGAATTCCGTTGCTGGCTACTAGTAAGATCACGTGAGTGCACCATGTCTTCGGCGATGTCCACGTGACTCGCTCTATGCCTTTGCCCAGTTGCGTTGGTTAGCTCACAAAGAATGCGTTTTAAACATTCCACCATGAAGGTTTTCCGCTGCTGGTGATGTAAGGAATCGAAGTATTCGACTCTCTGCTCCTTCGGATATAAAACACCCAATGTCCAATGCAAATAAACATGGATTGGCACAAATATCACATCGTGCGTTCCCCACTCTGCTCCCAGTTGTGACGTATTGAAATAACTGTACGCTCCACGCATCTTCCCATGCTCATCCATCCTGACTTCTTTCACCTGCTTGTAGATGCCGTCAAACAATGATCTTCAGTGGTTCCGTATACTTCAAAAACATATAAACTCTTTGAACTTTGCAATTCTCACATTGAGCCCCATTATACAATACCTTCATGGTTTCTTCCTCTTGGACTACCACTCCTTCGGAATATGTTTTCTGAAAGCATAACACAAAAATACAATGTTAGCTTTCTGCACACTTGCCTTTTTTAGATTTGTAGAGGCATATGGCTTTGCAGAAATCCTACCGTCACCCTCGCGGTCTTCCCGATCCAATTCACGAGCGGCATCTCAGTCAACGGGACGATCAATGTGAATGCCTCGCACTTAATGGCCACGCTCTTCATGTTGCAAAACGCCACTGTAGCCTCCTCAATCATCTTTTTGGCATATACATCGATCAACGTACCAGAAAAATATGCATGAGCCGACGTCCGAGGGTACAACCGGTCAATGTCGGAGCCGCAAATCGTTATCTCTCCCCAATGCCCAGCGAGCATATTAGCCCTATCACAAACGCTGCACTTTCCTGTTGGGTCGCCGCCTACTCCGTGTACCGAGCACCTTGGCGCTCCGTATGCCTCAACAAACATAATTGCCTCTTCATTCAGGTCAGCCACAGGGTCCATCCTCGCGGGGTCCATCCTTGCGTAACGGCGGGGGTGCTCTTATTACGGTTTGCTTGACGTGCTCCCTGTCATCACATACATAATCCACTTGGGCCTCTTAGTACACTTACTAATATCTTGAAAGTATAAGCGACAGTGTGTTGTGCTCCTGACCACAAGCATCGAGTATGCCGGCGCACATTGTGCTGCATAAAGGTAGTGGATTTCAGATCGTTGGCTATTCAAAGTGTTGGCCACTAGATCCCGTTAATACACCCCTCGCCCCCCCAACTCCCGCCCTATGGATGTATAACCTTAAGTATAGTGTAGAGCATCGCCTCGATCATGCTACACATAATGGAAACGTATGAATCTTACCAGAAGGGGGATAGAATAGGATATATCTCACCAAGAATATATCTGTTGGGCCATTTAGTTGGGCCCCGATGATGAGTTCGACATGCAACGCGGGCTTTGCGGCGGATGGTGGATCGATCGTTTTAACGAGCTCAATCCACTCTCCTTTAGCGCGCTCTTTTGGACGCCAGGAGTTGAATTGCGCGTCAAAGTCGTGTGTCTCACGGCTCACCCAGTCGGTTTCCATGATGTTTCCCACAATGGGTAGTGGTGCGAAGAGACCTTCAGTAGGTAAGCGCGTGAATGGTGAACCGCCGCTTACCAACATGGACCCATATGACGATGGAAGGGGATGCGATATCGCATGTTTGCCATTCGAGGACGTCAACAACAAGCGAAGTGCGATGGTGGACAAACGCACATCACAAATCATTCCCGGGAAGGCACGGCGGCCGATGATCTCGAGGGATTCAATCAAGCGCATGCTCTCGATGAGCCCTTGGTCGTTTGCACCCATCATATTTGGACCAAAAAAACCCCATCGTTTGAATCCATGAGGACTTTGGTGCCGTTGTGATGGGACCTCGATGCTCAAGGGGTGATCGGATATACTCCATAAAAGATGCTCCGATCCATACACTGCTGAGAAAAGCAACTTGCTTGTCTCAACATAGGAAGATTCCAGGTGCTCCTTCCACGACGTGGATACAGCATGAATGTCATTCGGCGCAAAGTCATTCGAGTTCGCCTCCGCCCTTGTGAAGAAGTGCGCATACAAAGAGAAAAACACTACAAACGCGTGATAAAAATCGGAGCCACGCGATGTAAAATGTTCAACCAACATGTTTGTCGCCAAGACGTCGCCGCCTGTCAGGTTATCAGATAATGGACGGTATGATGTCACCAACGACCTCAACAGGAATGCCTGTTCATGATACACCCATGACATGCCACCGGTAGTTTTTACAGGCGGCCATACAAACTCCAATACGCGGTTGATGTTTGGTTTAGTTGAGGTCGATTTTACGACATCAAGCGCCCGCTCAACCATATACGATGGGACGGCTTCACCGCGACTCAAAGACAACATCAAAACACCCATGAGTTTGAGGTGTTCTTCTTGAAAGTCATCCTCGCAATCATCCATGAACAACGTAGGTCCTAACCGCTGATCCCCACATCCCATACTAGTGACCATTTAACCCCTCCTCGCATCAAGTGTGTTCAGGCTATGAAAGCTCAGGGCCAGAAATGAGAAATTACCGAGTTGCGACTGAGTTGCGACCGAGTGGCGACTAAGTGGCGACTAAGTGGCGACGGAGTGGCAACTGAGTGGCGCCTGAGTGGCGACTAAGTGGCGCGACCGGTGCGGGCGAGGAGTGGCGACCGAGTGGCCGCAGCGGCGACCGAGTGGCGACCGAGCTGCGACTGAGTTGCGACTAAGTGGCGATCGCGGCGACGGAGTGGCAAATCGAAAGCGGCGCCCGAAAGTGGCGACCGAAAGCGGCGACCGAGTGGCGAATCGGCGGCGACCGAGTGGCGATCGAAAGTGGCCGCAAAGTGGCGACTGAGTGGCGAGGCGGCTGGAGTGGCGACTGGGCGGCGACCGGCGGCGACTGAGTGGCGACTGAGTGGCGACTGAGTGGCGACTGAGCGGCGACTGAGTGGTGAATGAGTGCAACAACTCAATGCAACTATGAGGCCGCGCCCTCCTCACTTCCATCATCACACAACTCGAAGCAACCATGAGGCCGCGCCCTCCTCACTTCCATCATCACACAACTCAAAGCAACTATGAGGTTGCGCCCTCTACACTTGCATCATCACACAACTCAAAGCAACAAGGAGAAGATTAGAAGGGCACGAGAAAAAACAGGGGTTGTATAAGAGTTTAGCCCCTGTATTTTAGGGTAATACCCCTGTATTTTCTACGAAGGCGTGTTATCGAAAAGGAAACCCCTGCGGACAACTTCAAGTGCAAGATCCTGTGGAAAACAGCAACAAGGAGAAGATTAGAAGGGCATGAGAAAATACAGGGGCTGTATAAAAGTACAGCCCCTGTATTTTTGGGTTAAGCCCCTGTATTTTCTGCGAAGGCGAGTAATCGAAAAGAAAACCCCTGCGGACCACTTCAAGTGCAAGATCCGATGCGAAACAGCAACTAACAACGAGAACATTAGAAGGGCATGAGGAAATACAGGGGCTGTATAAAAGTACAGCCCCTGTATTTTAGGGTTCAGCCCCTGTATTTTCTGCGAAGGCGAGTAATCGAAAAGAAAACCCCTGCGGACCACTTCGAGTGCAAGATCCGATGCGAAACAGCAACAACGAGAACATTAGAAGGGCATGAGGAAATACAGGGGCTGTATAAAAGTACAGCCCCTGTATTTTAGGGTTCAGCCCCTGTATTTTCTGCGAAGGCGAGTAATCGAAAAGAAAACCCCTGCGGACCACTTCAAGTGCAAGATCCGATGCGAAACAGCAACAACGAGAACATTAGAAGGGCATGAGGAAATACAGGGGCTGTATAAAAGTACAGCCCCTGTATTTTAGGGTTCAGCCCCTGTATTTTCTGCGAAGGCGAGTAATCGAGTTGGAAACCCCTGCGGACCACTTCAAGTGCAAGATCCGATGCGAAACAGCAACAACGAGAACATTAGAAGGGCATGAGGAAATACAGGGGCTGTATAAAAGTACAGCCCCTGTATTTTAGGGTTCAGCCCCTGTATTTTCTGCGAAGGCGAGTAATCGAGTTGGAAACACCTAGTAAAAGCGCTACAGTAATGTTTTAAGGCACATTGCGTAACGACCGAAAAGAATGATTGGATAACGCACGAACGCACCCTTCGTTTGCGTTCCTCCCAGAAGAAGAAGGGAGCGAAGGCGTGCTAGTAGAAGATTCTTCTTGCGCAAGAAAGATCCTGTGCGGTAAAGGAACGAGGGACTTAAGACAGCTAGATTAAGAAAGGAAATGTGTTGAACGTAATAAAAATACATGCGAGAGTGTACATAGGTGAAGCAAGCGCGCATGCGGAAAACTTCCGCCCCTTATTTTTTCATCGTAAGGTCATCGTAAGTTGAGCGTCAGTTCAGCATAAGTCAAGCGTAAGTTCAGCCCCTGAGTACGTAAAGTCAAAAATGTTTGCTGTAATGTCATTGAAAAATAGCTTGGTTGGCGAGGTCTATTGGACGGAGAGGTCTTTTGCGAGAAGGACCGGAGAGGTGTTTTGCGCGAACGTTATATCTCGGGCCTGAGGAAATCAAGCTTACATACTGTGAAAAAATAAGACGAGATTAAGGGAGGTAAGCTGCGAACCTGCGATTTGCAAGGCTACTTAAAGGTTTCCACCGCGCAACATCTTGCTTCCTTCATGTTCGGACGCGAAGGGTATGTCCTAAGATGGCCGCTGGAGGAAAGGTGAAACGAGGAGAGAGGTGTTCAAAGAAGTGATATCTCTTGTAAAAAGGTACTTACCGTAGAGGCCGCCGGTAAAAAAATGCCCGAAAGGGGTTATCTCACCGCTTACTTGAAGCGCGGTCAAGTGTTTCGAAAATACAGGGTCTCCACTAGAAAGCGTGATTATACACGGGAATTATACTTGTAGAGAAAATTCATTGAGAATTGTATAAATCCTAAGGTGACGATCTGACCCTGTATTTTTCCATCGTAATAACCCCCCAAGTCCCGGATGTATTGGGTGACAGGGGCCTGAAGCCCAAGTTGCGCAAATTGCGGCACGGACCTCTGCGAGTGGTAGAATGTTTGTACAGCGACCGGCAGCAGGAGTTACCAGTGCAGGACCGAGGAGCCCCGTCAGCATACAGACTGGAGTTGCCCGTGCACTGGAAGGTACATGACACATTCACCGCAGACAGGCTCAGCCCAGTACAGTCGGGTGCAAATCACTTTGTCAGCAGACGAGAAGAGATGGTACCGCCACCAGTAATGGTAGAAGGGCAAAGGGAGCGCGAGGTAGAGCGCATCATCCCCACACGCTTCAGGAAGCTAGGCGGGAAGACTGGCGGGTCAGTGCAGGAGTGGTTGACCAAGTGGAAAGAATTGCCACACAGTCACAGCCAGTGGCGAACCAGAGAGGACCTGGAGGGCAAGGGAGGCAGGCTGGAGCCTTTGAGAGCCTTTGAGGCCGATGAGGAGAAGCAGAGGAAGGCCCCAGAAAAGAGGCGTAGGGAGACGCACGGCCAGCAGCAGGAGCAGAGGGCTCAGCTCATGGCAATGAGAGCCCCCACCCCGAAGGTTTACAGTAGGGGTGCCAGTCAGGTCTACCAGCCGCATCTCACGACGGTGCAACATCCTGTGAGGATCCTGGTCCTCTTCTGTGGGACTGGGTCTGTAGAACAGCAGTTCCAACGGCAATTCGACGGCTGCGAAGTGGTGACAGTGGATATTCTTCCTAAGTGGCAAGCAACATGCACCGAGGACATTCTCCACTGGAACTACAGGCTGTACCCCCGGCACCATTTCGACGTGATATGGGCGAGCCCACCATGTAAGGAGTACAGCAAGGCCAAGACTAGGGGAGTACCGGACTTGGAGCTGGCTGATCGGCGAGTGAAGCGTACCCGGCAGATCATTGAGTACTACGATCCAACATACTACTTCATTGAGAACCCGGCTGGAGATGCACTGCGAGGGCTGCACACGCGATCCGTGATGAAGGGTTTGCCCGATCCTCACCCAGTCTCTTACTGTAGGTATGGGACGCCCTACATGAAACCTACACATATCTGGACGAATGCCTTGTTACCCGTACCCCTGCTGCAGTGTACCCAAGCAACACCATGTCCCGCGAGAGCTGTGCTGGGAAAGCACGAGAACACCGCGCAGGAAGGAGTTTCGGCGTCCAGAACACGAGGCATGGGGTCAGCCCAAGCGGTATACGCGATCCCACGCACTTTGTTGCACCACCTGTTCTGTGGGCTGAAGTTGGGTAAGCGCATGAGCGAGGAAAGCGCAGCAGCAGTCATGGACCTCATCGCCACTCTGACAGCGCAGACGGACAAGATCCCGATGCAGGAACAAGATACTGGGGTCTAAAACCCTCAGGGCGCAAAACAGCGCAAGACCCGCAGAGCGAGAGGAGTACCAAGGCGACAGAACCGTTTAAGCGTTGGCAGCGTAATTCGGGGATGGGGCTTCGGGAAACCTCCAGCGCGGAAGGGGACTCAGACCCAAGGACTGGGGGGCACGGGACCCAAGAACCCGGGGCTTAGAAGCCAGGGGGACTCAGACCCAAGGACTGAGGGGCACCGAGAACCCGAGGCTTAGAAGCCAGCATCACTGTCCATGTTTGTTGATCCCCAGACAATGTAAATACAGGCGAACACTAAACGCTAGGGAGGACGTAAGCGCGCGCCTAAAAGGGGGGGGAGAGTTGTTCTAGGGTAAGTCACGAGACAGAATGACAGCGTGTCAGAATGACGAGTGACTGGTACTGTGACAGTCACCAATGACAGGCATTTATATGACCAGATGACGAGAGTGTCTGACAGAAATGACTGACAGAAATGCCTGACCCGAAAGTGAGTTTTGGTGGGGAAACCAGCAGTCAGAGAAATTGGAGGGAACGCTGGTAGACCTCCAATATTGCCGAGTCAGCACAGTTATAATTATTCAGAGTGATATGGAGTGGCCTGGAATGATTGAAACTGGGCTAGTCGGCAGATTCTATGATGTGACAGATCGAGTTCTCATGAAACATGATGGGACCTGACAGGAGTCGACATCGAGTTATGTTCGAAAGCTCGAGATCTGAAACCATGGCATAAGGCAGCCGAGCAGGCTGAATGAATCAGTTTTGAATTAGTTACTGCTAACAGCCACACCTGGTTGTTTGTAACTTCGACATTAAAGAGTTAAAAGATCCGATTCGTATATATCATGCTTACAGCAATATATCTCCTTGTAGGACTGAACTAGGTTCCCTGCATTGCACAAGTAGACCGATAGGCTCTTAGAGAGCCCCCCGAACACGTCTTGTAACCTTACCGGCCGGTCGAAGAATTCCCCCACGGTCCACCGCACCAACCCGAAACAGCCACATACATCCTACCGGCCACACAATCTTATTATGGTTGCGTGCTAGAGGAGCTGTCCTCACACCGCACCATATATATTCCGTGTGCCCTACCCACATTCGCCCACGGTCCGCCGCACCGGCCCGAAACAACCACAGACATCCTACCGGCCACACCCCCTTATTATGGTCGCGTGTCAGAGGAGCTGTCCTCACACCGCACCATACATATTCGGTGTGCCCTGTACGCGCATAGCACCACCTGAGAGATGACATACGCTCATTCAACAAGACGTTCTAAAATTTATTTCAAAAGTTGCTTACATCTAGGGGGCTGCGCCACGCCCTTCCCTAGCGCACTCGCTACTATCCATGCAGACTGCTTATTTCGGGCATTGGTACACTGCTTAGATGAGTTCACCGCAGACCACCACTATCTCAGCCACTATCGGGGTTCACAGTTCACTTTGTCCCACTGCTGACATGAAGTCGCGAAGCTCGGGTATCTGATGCAGAAAACGGCCCAATATACCCCCGCGTGATCATACGGGCAGCGCAGCGTACGCTCCAAGTCTTGAACACATAACCGCCATATTCCCATAGACCCGCCATATTATTCCTCCATTCCGACACAGCGATGGCCTTGCATTGGTGTCGGTGTGTCCGCTGCCAGTCTCCGCGCTGACACTCAGGTGAACAGTACACACGCGAAAGGCACCCTGCCTCCGCATTGACGGACGCCTTTCCCAATCAGGACACGGCGACATACGGAACAAGGCTCTTGTCTCTTCGGCAGGGATCTCGGGGGAATCGGTTGACAGTATTCCGCAAAGTGAGCATGGATGTAGATTACTGTTCTCCAACACTCGTGGCCGTGTGAGTACTGGCGCGGAAAACTGGTGGATTCGCTTTGCCCGCGGTTTTGAAAAGATGAAGCGTAGATACCTTCCGCTGCACGTATGCATACCACATGATTGGCATAGTCAGGTCTGCCGTATTTGGGATTTTTGTGAGTGGTACGCATCTGCCGAAATATGCACTCCGGCGCGAACTGTGATACATTGTATCCAGTGCATTTCATGAGAGGTTCGATGGGATTCTCGCGACACCATGCCTCCACCATGATATCTCCGCGCGCAGGATACCCAGTCGCAGAATACTTGTCTTGCACATACACAAACTCCATCAACGTCTCGCCCGGCCGGTCATTGGCCACCCAGCTTTCCCTCCACCATCCGCGACGCAACTGACCTGTCACAACAACATTGCCTGATTGGAGCGACTCCACGCGCCATTGGACGACACGGTGGAACATGGTTCGCACGGCGGTAACCACCAGCGCCAAGAAAAGGGCACGCGAAGAAAACGGTCGTGGATCATAGCGCAGTTCCGGGCACTTTAGCGAACCGAACATCGCACATGCATCGCTTTCGGGCTCCCATTGCCTTTGTTCAGTTTCCGGCACATCCAGGAGAAACATCTCTGCATTTCCTTGGGGACGTGCACCCTCCCACAGCGAGCCCCAGGATGCATCCGGGCCGTACAGGCAATGCCCGTGCAACGTGAACTCGAAGGAGTACGATTCAGCTCCCTCCACATCTTGACGCATGCGGCGGACATAGCAGAACGCCCGACATCGGTGCCGCAAAAATTCAGTCATGTCCACCCAAGAGTCGAGCGTGTCGAACGCATTCGCACACGCGGATCGCAGCGGTTCGTGCGGCAGACCGGTTAACGTGCCTGCAACCTAAAACACCGCACGATCGGAATTCAATAAACTTTATTGCCAAAAGTATTACTCATCTGGAAGTTTTAGGTGCCTCCATAATCTACCTTTAATAAATGGAGCATTAAACGGACAAGTGGTGCGCGCTCACGTGAGGTCCACAAGTGTACCGGCGGGCACGGGCGGAATCCACTCAACGACAATGCCGTACCCTTGCAAATCGACAAGCCTATACAGGCAGCACGGACTACCCCTTCGCCTAAATAGGTCTACATGAGTCCCGCCGCGCGAAAGTCTCAACACTAGAACCGTGCTGTGTACTCGTTGCGCATAAACTGTCAGGATGTCGTTCACCAAGTAGCCCCAGTGACACCGGTGTTGGTCACACAAATAGTTTTTTTTGTTGAGGAGTAATGCCCGCCTGGGTTGAACACCAACCCACAGAGTTGGCCATCTTGGCCACTGTTCCCTGCAAGGCCTGCGCACGGTACTTGCCGCTAGTTGCCGCAGCCAGAGACCATAATTTATAAAACACTTGCCATCGCCAGGGACGCGTACAATATGCCATGTTCGGAGACAGCGCCCCTACAAAAACACGCAAACAGTCATGGCCAGGGAGGTTCACAGAGTTCACGTGCGCAGTGCAGGCATCCGTTTCCGGCAGGCAGGACAGGTGCGTTGCAATACAAGTATCGATCACGGAAATCATCACGACCAAATCACTGCACCGTATTTCGCGAGTACACAAAATACACCAATTCCCAAAGAAGCTCATTTTGGCTTTATACATAAAAAGTGTATACAAATTGTATCACATATCGTGTTCTGCCTCACTAATCAAGAGTGTTATTAGCTGTTACCTCGTTATTAACACTATCACAATTCCAATTTGTCATAAAAGCTACGTGATCCACAATGGTCCACCTCCAAGGTGCCGGCGGTTTGCGGGCCGTGCACTCCATCCTATGCCCAAACAGCGCTCTCCAATGCGCACGCTGACAGACTATGTCACAGTAGCGTACTTGCCGGCATGGGCACCGCCTCCTGGTTCCACGAGGCACCCTGGTATTGCACAATGAGCATCGGCCAATCTGAAGTGCGGTGGCACGCCAAGCTGAGAACGCCGCACACTTGGCGTTCACTGCATCCACTTGAACGCCAAGCTCCGCATAGGTCAATCAAGAGACGGCTGACAGGAAGGAGAGGGGAGTCATCTGAAATGGAGGGGGGCAGCCCCTTAAAACATATCAAGTTCGATCCGTCAGCCAGCACTGCTGAGTAATAAAGGGCGCAATGCCGTGACCTGCAAATATGGGTGTTCTCAATTGTGCTCCAGGCACAAATATTATTTTGCCGCGTCCAGTCAGGCAAGGGCGGCACCAAGTGCAGCGGCCAGTATGCTATCAGGCAAACGGAGGCTCGGTTACATAACCTCGAGGCCGAGATTATGTACCCGAGCATTGGGACTGTCAGGATTTCAACCTGAGCTGACCGGGTGCTAGCCGGTCAGACTGCAGCCCCATGTTGATGTGTGAGGCCCAGCTTTTGAGTCTGCGCTGTAGGCACAAACTGTGCTGTATCGCGCCGAGTCCGGTGAGGCAGTATGCAAACTGAGTGCACAGCAAGCAACGGCGGGTACGCCGTAGGTGCTCGACTTTGAATGCTGTAAGGCACGGAGGCTCAGGTACGTTATCTCAGGATCGAGCCTCGGGATTATCAGGATTTTAACCTGAGGTGACAGGAAGCTATCCAGTCACACGGCAACCCCTTTTATTCTCAGGCTGGGCGTTTTGGGCAGTTCCACTCCTGCCACATACAAAGCCTCCAGTATGAGATGCAGGCAGCGTCACCAAACAGAAGGGATATAGCTCGCATGTGGTGGGAAGAAATGGAAGGCCCATTACTGAAAAATAATTTCAAGAACTGAATACTGATATCTACTGAGTGATATCTCAGATTCAAACTGAGATCTCCGGATAAAAGTTTTCCGGCGCTCTTTTTTGAGCTAATGACACTAGAAGAAACTAAACCAAAAGACCATGCGAGCGAGTAAATAGACACTCCGTGAGACTTTGAATCTCTGCAAAGTGCTACCCGCTGGAATCTGGAAACAGGATTCGCAGGCAGCGCTCATTATTAAGCCACTTGGGTGCCACAAGAGACAGCTGTCAGCGTTCAAAACCATGCACAGCATGATGCATGACACACGGGTTGCAACCTGCGGACCTGCCTGTTCACAAACCAGACCCTGTTGTACCCGCCAGCGGCCCAACCTCAGCACCGGCAGCTAGTACGTCATCCCGATCCTCGACCAAACATCAGCAGAAGGGTTCAGGATGATTGTCTGAGCAGGCTGTTCTCGGCAGAGTTCACAGCAGGAAGGAGCCATATCAGAAGGTGAGGGTGGTTCGCTGTGCTTCCTGTAGCCTCCGTCGTCAAACCAATCACTACCAGTGGTCGCTGCCCAAAAAAGAAGAGGCTGCTGCTTCAATATTCTTTTGTAAAACATGTCTTTTTATGGCTCTGAGAAGTGGCGAGACGCGGGATCGCGTTGAGGCTGAGATATCCGCGGGAGTATGCCGTTGGTTTCCTAGTCTTCCGAGCGCCGGCTGATTCTCACCTTCGCGAGAAAAAGCAAATAATTGTTTTCAAGGGCCTAGAGCGGTTGCAAGGTTTTCCAGACTTTTGTTTACGAGTTTTTTGAGGATCGTATGATTTACGAATTCTCCTTTTCGGCAAAATATGTCGGGACGAAAATCTTTTTTCGTCGTCAGTCGGTTTTCCGCTGATCGACCCGCTTTTGGGTTTCAAACGTTTTCCATGGCTAGGCACTATAAGACTCTCGATGCGCCCAGAACTTAGTAGAAATATCATGTTGGAACACTTTTATTTTTGTCGCAGGCATATCCGTAGGGCTGCGAATACGCTTTTCGACCGGACAGTCGAATTCTCTATTTTGCGGGTCTGGCGGCAGTGCGTGCCTCTTACGAAAGGATTTCGTGTCGTGTCGAGGTGAGTACACTTTCACAGCCTCTAATCTTATCTGAGGAACGAATATTTTGGCTTGGCTGGGAGTTTTTATGCGCTTACTTCTTATTTGCTGCATTGTACAACTTGTGTTTTGCAGGGATATTTCGCCTTCGCCTGTGATCTCAAGAGCCCCATCTGACGCCAACCAATCCTGGTCCCCGGGTGCTTTACTGGGCTCTCAAGAGCCCCATCTGACGCCAACCAATCCTGGTCCCCGGGTGCTTTACTGGGCTACTGACCAGAAAGTTCGGATGTGCTGCGAGCCTCTTTGGTGTGACAGTCTGGCGAATGCCACTCCAGCTTGGGCTAAAACCCAATCACGCCTAGCTTTCTCGAGTCCCTCGCCATGTGTGGTGAATGAATCGAGAAAGCTACCCGACAGAACTGCGCTGACCACACAGTACGGGTGTCATCAGCACCTTTGGTGCGGTAGTCTGGAGGTTTGGCAAAAGCCACCCCAGCTTGGGATTGGCCCCAATCACGCCTGGCTAACTCGAGTTCTTCGTCACGAAGAACTCGAGTAAGCCACCCATTGGAGCTGTAGAATCGTGCAGCTCCGTCGGTTTTCATCTCCCCGGAATTTTCAGAACCCTAAAACCCTGAGCTTTGCACAAGCCTGCATTCCTTGCATCTGCATCCATTAACTTGTAGCTAGGCACGCAGCTGTATTTCCGTCTTCTGCTGCGCCATATTTTCTCTGCTGCAAATAATACTTTGTTGCATAGTTGTGTTTGGGAATTGCACGTGCGTGTTCGCGAATATCATATGTAGAGGATGCGCCACACCGGCGCGTCTATGCATGTCTCCATAAGATTAGCATGGCTTGAGCGAGACGAAGCTTTGTAGCATGGCCGCATTCGAACGAACAGAAATGTGTAGTTTGTGTGGGTGTGTTTAGTATTAGAAGTGAACGATAACGTTCATATTTGACTAAATGTGTTTCTTGGGAAAATAAGTGGAATAGTTAGTTCGCGTACGCGCATATATAGTACAGCGCACTCACAGGAGTGATAATTTGGAAAGTTTATGGCCTGCCCCAAGGTTAGAGGTGGCTTTGATAGAAATGCAACACACCATGGTTACTCAAATACGCATAGGCTGAATTTAGGAAGCCAAATATACTATCTCATATGGGTGGATTCACATATTACACCAAGCATATATACGAAGTTACGTACATACACTATATATATGATACGTCATTATGGGCGATTTGTATCGTGATGCGACATCCTCGGAAATATTAAGAAGCATGCACAACCGAGGTTACCATAAACTTTTCAGCATCGAATTACGTTAGTAACACCGTATTGTATGCATATAAATGCAGTGATTGCATCGGAATTCGAAACCCAAACCCTTCGTTGGCCTTTTCCCCCCGCGAGCTCCAACTTATTATGTTCGAAATATGCTATGATTGCACCACATGGCATGATTTATTGTGAGTCAAGGCATCAAACTTGCTCAAACGATATCCGAACTGAAGTTATATGATGCGAATGTCATCCTAAAACGATATTTGCTCAATGTGTACTATGTGCACAAAAACCCTATGTATTCGGGCTTTACAGGGGGATTTCAGGCAGCCGTAACACCCCTAAATACCGAGAACCAATAAATTTCGAGGTCACCATCGTTATCCTCAACATCGAATTGGGTTGGCAACATTGTACTATGAATCTAAATGCAATACTAACATCCGAATTCAAAACCCAAACTCTTATCGTCCGCATTTTTGGCGTTTCGTGGTGATGTGAGCGGAGCAGCAGCCGGCAGCAGAGCAGCAGCAGCCAACAGCAGCAGCCGAGCAGCAACCAGCGACAGCAGCAGAGCGGCATCAATCAAGCCCGAGAATCCGACCTGGAGGACCGCTGGTGGACAAGCAGGATTGGAAGCTGATCTCCTCGGAGTTGCTTCGCTAGGCTGCAGAGCAAGTACTCTCGGGCGCTGGGTGGACCGTTCCACGGGTAGACGCGTGCTGTGACGCTATGAGCCAGAATCAGCAGGTGAGCACCTTCTGGACTGACTGCCTGAACGAGTAGTGGAGGGAACGTATCGTCTGGTGCAACCCCCCCTTCTCAGACCCCAACGTGAGCATTGAGTACATTCTGAGACATTATGCATCCGAGGCGAAGCAGGACCCGTGCCACACAGCTGCTTTGTTCTTGTTGCCCGACTTCCCTCAGGCGAGTTGGCGACCGTTGCTACGCGAGTTCGGCCTGGAGATCGTGGAGGTCATTCCAAGGGTGAACGAGCACGGTGAGCCCAACAGAATGTTTACCTCACCTGGGGAGGAGAGGGGTCACCGCTCGGATCTGCAGGAGCTTCCAGTCCCATGGCCAGTGCTAGTGGCGATAGCCAGGCCGCAGAAGCCACCCAGCAAGCTGACCCCACGCGAGAGACCCTTAGCGCAACCAGCAGTTACACTCTCTGGAGCAGCAGCGAAGGTCAGGGATAAGACGGAGACAGTGGAGCCAGGGGTGTTCCTGCGAGCGCTGAGAGCAGAGCACAGGCGCAGCGAATACCTCAGAACCCTGAAGCAGGAGTTGCTAAACACCCAGCACCATCGCACAGAGCACTTCCGGCTGGTAAGCGACATCATCTGGAGAGTGGCGGAAGGGCGCTATCAGGTGGTACTGCCCCCGGACTCGCCCTTGCGGGAGCTAGTGTTGAGGGAGGCTCACGAGGCACCGTCCGCAGGCCACACCGGCAGGGATAAGACGCTGGATCGGGTCCGAAGACGCTTCTGGTGGCCGCGAATGGATCTGGATGTAGCGGAGTGGGTGAAGACGTGCGTGACGTGTCAGCAGACGCAGCCGCGGCAGGGGTATCCCATGGGACTGTTGCAACCGCATAGAGTGCCAAGCAGACTCTGGGAGGTGGTCAGCATCGACTTCGTAACCGGGCTTCCGATGACCCAGCGAGGAGTGAACGCTTTCACCACCTTCACCTGCAAGCTGAGCAAGATGGTACATGTGGTACCAATGGCTTACAACGACAGCTCAGCAGAGGTGGTGGTAAGATTGTTCATGGACGCAGTATGGCGACTGCACGGAGCCCCCATGAAGATAGTGTGCGGCCGAGACCCTCGCTTTCGCGATGCCATGACTCAGGAGTTCATGCGGCTGATGGGCGTCAAGGTAGCCAGCACTACTCCCTATCATCCCCAGAGCGACGGACAAGCGGAACGCAGCAATCACACTGTGGAGCGCATGCTGCGCTGTTACGTCGCTGAGAACCAGGAGGACTGGGACCTCTGGGTGACACCTGTGGAGTACGCGATCAATGACTCCACGTCAGGAGCGACCGGATTCTCTCCCTTTGAGCTGGTGTACGGACACGCCCCAGCGACGCAGCTGGACTTCTTCATGGACGCAGCTTTGGAAGGCGGGTCAAGGCGAAGGAAAGGTGGGCGAGTAGCTGCGGACAAGAGAGGGACTGCGCACGAGCTGGCCAAGCAGTTTGCGCGGCAACTACAGGCAGCGCGGGTGAACCTGCAGATGGTCCAGCAGCGCATGGTGGAGCAGTTCGACGCGCGACACCGGCTGCAGCACATAAAGGTGAATGATCAGGTGTGGGTGGATGGCCAGCACCTGACTCTGCCTGGTGATCGGGGGTTGAAGCCGAAGCTGCGCAAGCTCAGGCCCGGACCCCTACGTGTGGTAGAATGTCTGTACAGCGACAGGCAGCAAGAGCTGCCAGAGCAGGATCGCGGAGCTCCGTCAGCGTACAGGTTAGAATTGCCCGTGCATTGGAAAGTGCACGACGTATTCACAGCAGATCGGCTCACTCCAGTTCAGTCGGGAGCCAAGCATTTCGTGGACAGGCAGGAGGAGATGGCACCACCACCGGTCTTGGTAGAGGGTCAGAGGGAGCGTGAGGTGGAACGCATCATCAGCACTCGCTTCAGGAAGTTAGGCGGGAAGGCTGGCGGGACAGTGCAGGAGTCTGTGGCTAACTAAGTGGAAAGGATTGCCGCATAGTCACAGCCAGTGGCGAACCAGAGAGGATTTGGAAGGTCGAGGAGGTAGGCTGGATCCGCTGAGAGTCTTCGAGGCTGATGAGGAAAGGCTGCGGAGAGCTCCAGAGAGAAGGCGAAGGGAGACACACAAGGGTCAGGAGGAGCAGAGAGCGCAGTTGATGGCGATGGGACCTCCGACCCCGACAGTCTACAGCAGTAGCCAGAGCCGGGCTTACCAGCCCCATCTCTCAAGAGTGCAGCATCCAGTGAGGATTCTGGTGCTGTTCTGCGGCACTGGCTCAGTGGAGCAGCAGATCCAGCGCCAGTTCAGGGACTGCGAGGTGGTGACAGTGGATATCCTTCCGAAGTGACAAGCTACGTGCACGGAGGATATCCTACACTGGAACTACAAGCTCTACCCGCGGCACCATTTCGATATCATCTGGGCCAGTCCACCCTGCAAGGAGTACAGCAAGGCGAAGACGCAGGGGGCACCAGATCTGAAGCTGGCGGACAGGCGCGTGCGGCGTACCAGGGAGATCATTGAGTTCTATGACCCTGCGTATTTCTTCATAGAAAACCCCGCAGGCGACGCGCTGCGAGGCTTGCACACGCGCGCTGTGATGAAGGGTCGGCCAGAGCCGCTGCTGACCACCTATTGTAAGTATGGTACACCGTATATGAAACCTACTCACATATGGACGAACGCAGCGCCTTCGGTACCCTTGTTGCAGTGCACCCACGCTACTCCCTGCCCTGCGCGAGCGATGCTGGGGAGG
This sequence comes from Cymbomonas tetramitiformis, assembly GCA_001247695.2. NCBI lineage: Eukaryota > Viridiplantae > Chlorophyta > Pyramimonadophyceae > Pyramimonadales > Pyramimonadaceae > Cymbomonas > Cymbomonas tetramitiformis. Next base: position 6,281 of record LGRX02016874.1, on the reverse strand, counting down.
CACGAGAACACTGCCCAGGGGGGCATCTCAGCGGCTAACACCCGCGGTATGGGTTCAGCCCAGGCGGTGTATGCGATACCCCGTGCGTTGCTGCACCACCTGTTTTGCGAGCTGAAGCTGAGCGAGCGCATGAAGGAGGAGAGCGCGCTCGCGGTAATGAACCTGATATCGACGCTGACAGCGAGGACAGACGAGTCAAAGTCTCAAGATACCGAGGCTAGTCAGCCTGGGGGCGCAAAGGCCGCAGAAGACCCGTGATCTGGGGGAGTACCAGGGTCGCCAAACCGTCTGAGCGTTGGCAGCGTGAGACGGTGAGGGGCTTTCGGGAAAACCCAGAATACGGGAGGGGACCCAGACCCAAGAACTGGGGGGCACGGACCCAAGAACCGCAGAGGGGGACCCGGACCCGAGAACTGGGGGGCACGGGCCCGAGAACCGAGGGCTTAGCAGCTCGATCCTTGTCACAAAGTGCATGCGCTAACCCCGCGACAATGTACATAAGGGCAGGACAGCCTAGCGAGGACGTAGGCACGCCTAAAGGGGGGGAGTTGTACTAGGGTGTATCGCGAGTCAGACGAGAGACAGACGTGTCAGAGTGACGAGTGACAGCACTGATGATAGTCACCAGTATGACCGAGAGGTATGACGAGGGTGACTGACAGAATGTGACTTTTGAACATCTGCACCCACAGCAGATCAGGTTGAGAGAATTGGTGGGAAAGCAATCCAGAAATGGTGGGGAACCATTTAATATTCAAACAGCCGAACAGAACTGGAGGGAAACCAGGAGAGCTTCAGTTCTTGCCACATCATCAGATCTATGATTTTTTTAAGGAAATCAGAGCAGAGATGATTGGCAGCTGCAGTCCAAGGGCTGTATGACAAGACAGGCCATCGGACTGCTGTACATGAAGTGACTGAGCATATGACTATCGAATCCGAGGTGAGCTGAGGGAATTCGAGTCGACATGTTACTACTTAAAGAGCTGAGCAAGCTCTCATGTCAGTTTTTGAATTAAGTTACACATTGGCACCAACCTCTGGTGTCTAGTAACTCCAAACAGTAAAGTTTAACCGAAATTTCGATATTCCGATATTACCCCTATGATCATGGCATCATATTACCTGTGAGTGTTAGCTTACATACCTGTGAGACTGGTCCAGTCCTCACACCCGAACATGTACACACAGTCAGATCACAAGGCGACACGATTGGAAGTCGGCTGGGTTGGATTAGGATTCTCGCTCTTGGTTTTCCCCTTCACTGTGAGTGTGCTGGGACGTCGGGGAAAGGAGCTGCCGATAACGCAGCAAACACTTGCGTGTTATTGCACAGTGCCCACTTTCGAAGAAACCCCTTCTTGAGCATGTGGGGAAACAAGTGGAAGTTCCAGGTAGCTTTTAAAAGCTGTCTAGCGGTAGAATGCCCGAGACCGAGAAGGAAATACTGTTCAAGTGTTGCACGATTAAGGAGTTGTCTATCGCGCACTAAGTCCCTGGAGAATAATATGCGCGATCGCAGACCTTTTAGTTATATAAGAGATGTGACCTACCGCTACAGGCAGTCTGGAAACATTGGGTGGCTCCTGGGAAACTTTTGTGGTTACTATCGCACCGTTTTGCCATTGTGCATGCTTCGCTACCCTGGTGCTGCAGAGGATGTCGAAATTTTAAGTTTTACGTGCTCTCGCATGATGATAGTCACGATTAGTAATTTTATTAGATGCCTCATTTCCTAATGCATATTAAGCAAATCACGATCCGACCCAACCCGTATTGATCAAATCACGACTTGGTGACTAGACCTCAACCCGTATTAATGAAATGAACAGATCATTGTATTCATGAAGAGCCCTGGCCAGGCCCCCATATTATTTTGTTCGTTGCATCGACAATTGATGTGCTTACTGACGGTGGTACTGCCACGTAGATTGCTATGGAGTATGAGGCCACCCAATGGATCTCCGGTGGGGAGAGGCTTCATGCTGAATTGGCGCGGTGCTTCATATCACCGACCCGTTGGAGGACGGCAGCCCTGCGGCAAGGCTACCTGCTCACGAGGTGGAGTTACATGTGATCGCGCCACGGTACGGCGCGCCATCGGAAAGAAGGGAGACTGTGGTGCATGCTTTGCGCTCCGTTGAGCGCGGCTCCGCGGATGAGCTGCCAGGAATAACGTATGCAGCAGGGATTGACGCAATCAGTGCGGCGTTGCAGTCGAAATTTGAGCTTCAAGGTCCGATTCCCAGCTTCAGTGCCCTCGAGTACCGAGGATCTATCCACCTCCCGAATGGACGCATCGTGAACAGCAATAACGGAAGTTGCTATACATGCAAGATATTTGAGTTCATATTGGAAGGGATATAAAATTGCGCAGAACAATCCTTGGACATGCCGCACCACGGCGCTCACCATATGATTCTACGCTATGGGCTGTTCTACTCCTGCAGTGTACACGCATCGACCACACGTCCAATTGTTTGCTACCGACACAGTTGCGACAATATTTGGCCATCGTACAGACAGGCTGCATGCGCCAACCATAACCTTGGGTCAGGGTCTGGAGCGCATCAGGGTTGCCAATTCCCTCCCAGGACATGTCAGTAGGGAGCTGGCGTGACCTAGGGTGCTCGAAGCAGTACCGTACGGCGGGTCTAAGTATGCCATATGAACTGCGACCGCGGCCTCGTCGGCTGTGATGGTCTCAGGTCCTACCGGAATCCTGTGCGCCGTATCCCAGATCCCGAATGTTCCTTCTCTTGGGTACCGCCTCTCGGTCGCTGAAACCAAATGTGTGCGACGCTTTGCGCTTTTGTACGTAGTACGAGCTCCTAGACGCCTGCAGAAAGTGTTCGCAGGATTCTCGCTGACACGGTAAGGTACTTCACCACCAGCCTCTTGGCGTGTGCAAACGGAACAGCATACAAACAATCAAATCGGTCATTCTGATCGATCCACGCCTTGAGGTCACATACCTAGAGATGGTGGCACTCAAGATTGATTTCTAGAGACGATTTCGCGATACCGGAATTGTAATAAATGGATTTCTATCTCACCTAGACTGCTAATCGATCGATTCTGATTGTTAGCATAAGTAGGTCCAATCATCCGACACTGATAATTTCGATTTGTACCAGAGCAATCTACTTTCAATATTGATTATGAAGACTGGACCGTAAGCCTCAATGGGTTGGTGCATGTATTCCACAAATATAGCACATTGCAATGAACATTTCTTCAAATCGCACGAGTGAAACTGTATTAAAAAAATGATTTCATCCAAAGCGGCATTATGCTTCCAATGCATGTCCAACTTGCTATTCCATACATCATGGCCAGGTGGCAGGGGGGGATTCATCTAACGGGTATGGCAGTCTGAACAAAGGCCTACACAAAACTCAGTAAGAGGCCCCAACAACACACCCTCGATTACTGGTCTCCGCAATCCGAGTAAAATTCCACTCGTCGGCACTCAGACGGAAACCTGCAAAGGCTGATCCCCAGGGGCGGCATTGTCATTCCATACTTTTGAGCGGGCTGAGTGGCTCACGCGCCACCAGCCGGGGCGAGGAGAGCTGTTGGAGATGTGCATCAGCAAGATATCTCATCACAAGGGTTCTATCACCTCGGGCAGCAGAAATCATTGTGCTGGAGGAGGGCTGGCAGCTGGTGCTTGCATGAACATTTGCAGGCCTGCTTGTTCCTCTGGAGACAGAGCCCCCCAGATTGCGGCCACCTGCGGCGGCTGCAAGTTTGTCTGCATGCTCATCATCAGAGCCCTCACTCTATTCTTCACCTCATCTGTCATCAGTTCTTCGTTCACTACTTGTGAAAATATTTTCACCACGTGTGGCAGGTTCTCCTGGCTTGCGCCGACCAAGAGCGCATCTCCCGTTTCCACCATCCGCACCAGCGCCTCGTGCACAATCTGCGCCTCCTCTTTGTCCCCCTTCACAGGCAAGTAGCTCAACCTACATTAAACGCCGCCACATGGCCCTCAGCTGAATTCTTTGCCAGAGCATGGCGTCATTCACTCACGCTTCCACTTATATCTGCCTCCCGTTGTGTCCCCTCAAGCGCCAGCAGGTCAAGCATGGCGCATTACTCTTGTTATGACAGTGCGCAGGTGAGGGGCGCAGACAGCGTGGATAAAGAGGACACATGGCAGGTGAGGGGCGCAGACAGCGTGGATAAAGAGGACACATGGCAGGTGAGTGGCGCAGTGTGGATAAAGGGGACACATGCCGTGGAGCGAGAGAAGCGGGATGCTACCAGGTGCTCATAGCGGCGGTCGGGTCGAAGGCGCTGCGCTGGTACTGGATCACCTTGCCGAGTGCCGACACGGCGTTATCTGTAGCTACTTCGTTGTCCCCAGTGCGTGACTCCGGGAGGGTGATCACTTCTATTAATTTGGCCGCCAGGTCAGGCACCGCGGGCTTCACAGGGTCGCCACCGAATTGCGCTAACACCCCGAAACCATATAGCACCGCTTGCCTCACGTCACAGTTGTCATCCTGCAACATCCCCAACGACCGGCATCCTATCAGCCATTTCGACATAGCGCAGAATCACGCTCAAGAAAAATCGTTGGTTGCCTGCAACACCTGGCGCTGGCCTCCAGCTGCGATTCCAGGTTGATGCAATCGCACGGGAAGGTTGCTGATTGGCGAGAGAAGGCATCTCAGGAGCCGGGAAGGTTGCCGATTGGCGAGAGAAAGCATCTTAGGAGCCGGAAAGGTTGCTGATTGGCGAGAGAAAGCATCTTAGGAGCCGGAAAGGTTGCTGATTGGCGAGAGAAAGCATCTTAGGAGCCGGAAAGGTTGCTGATTGGCGAGAGAAAGCATCTTAGGAGCTGGAAAGGTTGCTGATTGGCGAGAGAAAGCATCTTAGGAGCCGGAAAGGTTGCTGATTGGCGAGAGAAAGCATCTCAGGAGCCGAGGGCAGGCGGATCAATGATGCAGGCGTGGGGTGTGGCATCCTAGGAGCTGTAGGGCTCCTGGGCTCTGCTGCGTCACCTTGTAGGCGCCCAAGAGCGCGGGCATGAAGTGCTCAAAGTAACGGACAGCCTGGCCCGTCTCGTTTGCGTGCTCCACAATATCATCGAAGATGCAGATGGCGACGCAGCGCTCTTCTGCGGCCCGGTTAGGTTGTAGCAGCGGCAGGATTTGTGGCATGAGCTGGTCGAGGTAAGGCAGAAACTGGCTCTTGAACTTCTTCAAGAAACTGCTAATGCACTCCGCCACCTGGGCATTGAGCAGTGCCCAGCCTCCGTCAGTGGCATCACGTGGGGTCCCGCATGTCACCTGCCGCGTGCGACGCCGCACATGCCTTACGCCACCTGAAGCGTGTGACGCTAGATGTGTACTGGGACGCTGTACACGCCTTACGCCACCTGAAGCGTTTGACGCTAGATGTGCACTGGGACGCTGTACACGCCTTACGCCACCTGAAGCATGTGACGCTAGATGTGCACTTGAACGCTGTACACGCCTTACGCCACCTGAAGCGTGTGACGCTAGATGTGTACTGGGCGCTGTACCCACGCCTTCGCCACACCTAGAGCGTGTGGCTAGATGTGTACTGGGGACGCTGTACACGCCTTCGCCACCTACAGAGCGTTTGACGCTAGACCATGCACTGGGACGCTCACGCCTGCGCCACCCACCTGAGCGTGTAGCTAGATGTGCACTTGAGCTGTATGCCACCTGGCATTTTGCCAACTCAGATGTGCACTGGGACGCTGTACACGCCTTGCATACCTGAGCGTGTGACGCTAGATGTGCACTTGAGCTGTACCGCCTTGCACCACCTGAAGAGAAAAGTTGCACGCTGGGCCTTGCACTGGGACGCTGTACATGCCTTACGCCACCTGAAGCGTGTGTAACGTTAGATGTGCACTGGGACTGTACCTGCCTTACGCCACCTGAAGCGTTGCCGCTAGATGTGCACTGGGCGCTGGCCTTACCCGCCTTCGCCACCTGAGCGTGTGACGCCAGATGTGCACGCAGGCACTGCTTGCACGCCTTACGCCACCTGGCGTGCCAACGCTAGATGTACACTGGGACGCTGGCCACACGCACTGCACGCCACCTGAAGCGAGTAGCTAGATGTGCACTGGGGCGCTGTACACGCCTTACGCCACCTGAAGCGTGTGACGCCAGATGTGCACTTGAACGCTGTACACGCCTTACGCCACCTGAAGCGTGTAACGCTAGATGTGCACTGGGACGCTGTACACGCCTTACGCCACCTGAAGCGTGTGACGCTAGATGTGCACTGGG
>LGRX02016873.1:0-17016 GCA_001247695.2 Cymbomonas tetramitiformis | reverse complement strand
CAAAGTGAATTCTATAAAAAAGAAGAAAACCTGCTCATTAGCTTAATGAGCAGTTTTGGCAAAATTTCAGGAATATGCACAACATTTATACACCAAGGGAATTTTATAAAAAAGAAGAAAACCTGCTCATTAGCTTAATGAGCAGGTTTGGCAAAATTCCAGGAATATGCACAAACATTTATACTTCAAGGGAATTCTATAAAAAAGAAGAAAAACCTGCTCATTAGCTTAATGAGCAGTTTTGGCAAGATTTCAGGAATATGCACAAACATTTATACTTTCAGAGAATTTTATAAAAAAGAAGAAAACCTGCTCATTAGCTTAATGAGCAGTTTTGGCAAAATTTCAGGAATATGCAAAAACATTTATACTTCAAGGGAATTCTATAAAAAAGAAGAAAACCTGCTCATTAGCTTAATGAGCAGTTTTGGCAAAATTTCAGGAATATGCACAAACATTTATACTTCAAGAGAATTTTATGAAAAAGAAGAAAACCTGCTCATTAGCTTAATGAGCAATTTTGGCAAAATTTCAGGAGTATGCACAAACATTTATACTACAAGGGAATTCTATAAAAAGGAAGAAAACCTGCTCATTAGCTTAATGAGCAGTTTTGGCAAAATTTCAGGAATATGCACAAACATTTATACTTCAAGAGAATTTTATAAAAAAGAAGAAAACCTGCTCATTAGCTTAATGAGCAGTTTTGGCAAAATTTCAGGAATATGCACAAACATTTATACTTCAAGAGAATTTTATAAAAAAGAAGAAAACCTGCTCATTAGCTTAATGAGCAGTTTTGGCAAAATTTCAGGAATATGCACAAACATTTATACACCAAGGGAATTTTATAAAAAAGAAGAAAACCTGCTCATTAGCTTAATGAGCAGTTTTGGCAAAATTTCAGGAATATGCACAAACATGTATACTACAAGGGAATTCTATAAAAAAGAAGAAAACCTGCTCATTAGCTTAATGAGCAGTTTTGGCAAAATTTCAGGAATATGCACAAACATTTATACTTCAAGAGAATTTTATAAAAAAGAAAAAACCTGCTCATTAGCTTAATGAGCAGTTTTGGCAAAATTTCAGGAATATGCACAAACATTTATACTTCAAGAGAATTTTATAAAAAAGAAGAAAACCTGCTCATTAGCTTAATGAGCAGTTTTGGCAAAATTTCAGGAATATGAACAAAAAGTTATTCTTCAAGGGAATTCTATAAAAAGGAAGGAATTCTGCTCATTAGCTTAATGAGCAGTTTTGGCAAAATTTCAGGAATATGAACAAAAAGTTATCCTTCAAGGGAATTCTATAAAAAGGAAGGTAAACCGCTCATTAAGCTAATGAGCAGTTTTGGCATACTTACCGGTCTGTCACATATGAAGAACATAAATATGAACCTTGAGTCACAAGTTCTGGTACCGCTCTTCATAAGATCTCTTACCATCCATTCTTTTCGATCTTTTTGAGACAAGTCCCAAAACATTTTGCGTTGAGCTTCTAAGGCTGATAAGTGAAACATTAATGAGCAAAACGATTTGCATTTGCATCGATAAATTGCAATACTTTCCATGTCGGACTGTGAAAGGTTTCGTTCTTTGATTGTTATTTGACTCTTTTCTTTGGGTTTTCTTTTTGCTGATGTATAAACTGCTCGTTCTTTACCGACCTTAGTTGTTTTCCCATTCAGCACACTTTCACTCTTTTCGTCACCCACGGAGTACGAACTAAAGCTTGCTTCAAGGCTTTGCGTTATCTCATTAAAGTCAACACTTGTGATCTTTCGCGTACTAGACTCTTGCGTGTTTATTGTGTCATCAGAGTCCGATGAGCGCTGAGTCGCGCGTGAGTCGCTAGTCTTTTGCAAGTTTGCAGTCATTGGAGTTTCTGCGCTTTTCGAGTGCATTGGCGTTTCAACGCACGGAAAGCATAATATATATCTCATCGTCGCAAACTGTTTTGTATAGCGATGAGCGACGAGCGTTAACTGGCGATGAGCGAAATACGTCGGTTTCTATTTCTATGATATCGTCTTCCTTCTGGGTGTAGTATATTGCAGGCTGTGAAAGGTCAATAACTTCGTCGATAGCTTCGTCAGCTATTTGCCAGAACGGCCCCATCAGAAAAATAGTCAAAAAATCTTATGAAGCAGATTTCCGTGAAATGAAAACGACAAGAGTTCATTCCGAGTTTCGTCAGGGGCGACAGCCGATGACTTTGAATTTGAATATTACGGTCGGTCATATTAAATTCATCGGATCGATCGACTAAACTTTGCCCAATTACATCATTCTGTACTCAAGTTCCCGGATCGAGTGCAGATGTCATCAATCGAAATCGAGAACATGAATGCAGATTCAAGTTCTTTGTCGCTTTCGGCCCGTCCAATAAAATACTTCGATTCGCAATTCTCGGATTTTGATGACGAGAGCACGGAACTTATTGAAATTTCATAAACTCGACCAGTCTTCCTCACAATCAAAAACCTACTTTGCATAACACCGCTTACAGCTCATCGCCTTTTTTTTTTAACTTTTGCGTGAATCAAAATAATGGCAACTAAGGACCAATTTAGCGCATTGTTGAGCTCAGAAAACGTAATACAGCTACCCGACAAGCAGTGGTCTGTTGAGCGCGTGCCTTCTTTACAGGGCCATTGGCTGCAACTCTCAGTTTTTCTCGCAACTGCCGATGGCGGTACAGTGCAGAGAAACTTGCCTCTTTTGCCAGCAAACGCCGATGAGCACCTTCGTATCTCTTTCGCTGGCCCTGCGCCAGCCGGCGGCGGCAATACTCCGGTGTACGTGCTGACAATGGGCGAACGCGCGCATGAGCATATGGCTGTCCGTCTTGACGCTGAAAATATGCTGATTAGCGATATAGCGCCTTCTTACACAGCGCGCAAGAACAGGCTGGATGAGCTTGTTGAACGAGCAGCGAACAGAGTTCTTGCTGCTGCTTACAGTTCTTTTTTGAATGAAATGTGGCGAAATTCCGAGAACAATGAATTCTGGAAGTGTCCTGAGAAGTCTAAAGAACCGTTCAGTCTCTTGGATGACTCAATCGATTCGGAGATGGGTGGCGCTGGAATACTTCCAATCGCGGTAAGTTCAAATATTTTTGAGAACCCTGTTAAAACTATATTAATAATTTTTAAATTTGTTTAATTATTATTGTGTCAACAAAAAGCCTCATTAGGTTAATGAGCAGTTTTGCAAACTTTCTGAACTTGCCGTGTTTTTTTCTCTTTATATTGTGTATGGTACCTACTGTCATAATATGACATGCCTGACTGTTTTACCCGATAATTTCGATGACTTACCAAAGCTTGAACAAAAAGTCTCATTAGGTTAATGAGCAGTTTTGCAAACTTTCTGACCTTGTCGTGTTTTCTATTTCTTTATAGTCGGTATGGTACCTACTGTCATAATATGACATGCCTGACTGTTTTACCCGATAATTTCGATGACTGACCAAAGCTTGAACAAAAAGTCTCATTAGGTTAATGAGCAATTTTGCAAACTTTCTGACCTTGTCGTGTTTTCTATTTCTTTATAGTCTGTATGGTACCTACTGTCATAATATGACATGCCTGACTGTTTTACCCGATAATTTCGATGACTTACCAAAGCTTGAACAAAAAGCCTCATTAGGTTAATGAGCAGTTTTGCAAACTTTCTGAACTTGCCGTGTTTTTTTTTCTTTATATTGTGTATGGTACCTACTGTCATAATATGACCTGCCTGACTGTTTTACCCGATAATTTCGATGACTTACCAAAGCTTGAACAAAAAGCCTCATTAGGTTAATGAGCAGTTTTGCAAACTTTTTGAACTTGCCGTGTTTTTTTTTCTTTATATTGTGTATGGTACCTACTGTCATAATATGACATGCCTGACTGTTTTACCCGATAATTTCGATGACTTACTAAAGCTTGAACAAAAAGCCTCATTAGGTTAATGAGCAGTTTTGCAAACTTTCTGAACTTGCCGTGTTTTTTTTTCTTTATATTGTGTATGGTACCTACTGTCATAATATGACATGCCTGACTGTTTTACCCGATAATTTCGATGACTTACCAAAGCTTGAACAAAAAGCCTCATTAGGTTAATGAGCAGTTTTGCAAACTTTCTGACCTTGTCGTGTTTTCTTTTTTCTTTATAGTCTGTATGGTACCTACTGTCATAATATGACATGCCTGACTGTTTTACCCGATAATTTCGATGACTGACCAAAGCTTGAACAAAAAGCCTCATTAGGTTAATGAGCAGTTTTTCTTTTTTCCCTATACTGCAGGATTCCGGCACAACCGACTTTAATTCACCAGTAAAGCTTCCACACGGCTGGACCGCATGCTTCACAGAATCTGCTGTTCGGGAGGCGAACAAAGATCGGTTCGGAAAGTCCTCGGTGTCAGCACACCAGTGTCTCTGTTTAAATTGTGGTAAACAAGGACAGAAGCGATGTGGTGGCTGTCGACAAGCAGTATATTGTTCACGTGATTGTGCGAAGCAGCACTGGAAGTTGAGCCATCGAGCGGAATGTAGTAGGCATAAACTAAAGAAGTAGGCATAAACTCACATTGACAACCGTACTTGATTAATAAATGAATAAAATATGTATCATTAGCTTGTAATGTAAAGTATGTCTCATTAGCTTAATGAGCAAAGTTTCTTACCTTTGTGTTTTCCCCTTAACAACTTTATAATGGACATGAGTATTGTTTTGAATTGCTCATTAACCTAATGAGTTGTTATCTGTTAGTGACTAACTTTGTACTTTTATATCACAATATATGTTTATAGGTACCATTGACACCTGCAGCAGAAAGCGAGCTGGCTGCTAGTCGTGGTCCGAGCGGCTCATTGTTGGCTTACAAGCCTGGAGAGACAGCGAAGGCGGCCAAAGAACAGAATGCTGAGCAAGCAGCGCAGGACTGGAAGTCCTTACTCGCATTGCCGAAGCAGCGTCGTTCTGTATCTCATTCTAATACGATTCGGTACCAGATCGAGTATAACCACCGGTTCCCCAGAGTCGTTTCCGCGAAAGACGTCAAGGGGTGTACGTTCAACATTCCTATTCAGTTCATTGTACAGGCTGAGGACTACGAGCGCATCAGGGATGAGGACCGTGCGCAAGTCATGAACTTGAAAGAGAGCATGGCTTGGAACCCACACGGTTTTCAGAACACCTCCCTAGTGTACATTGTATGGGCGCGCTCTGGGGAGCACCTCACAAGCGCGGAGGAGTTTGACCCCAGTAAGGTGTACGACGGCGTATATCGTTTCGTGTGCTTCGGGCACCAACATAGCCTCACCGCTCGGCGGGAGCTTCACCAAGAACAACCAGATAACGAAGCTTTTCAGCAGATCGAGTGCAAATTGTATTTTAATCTACAGTCTGACATGGTCCGATTTTTGGCTGACGAGCAGAACACCGTCGACCAGAACGTGAAGGGCAAGTCGCACCAGCAAATCATAAAATCCATGCGAACTGGCATGCAGGTGATTTCTGAGAAAATAATGTAACTTATCCATCTTTGTCACTTGAAGCTCTTACTTACTTATATAAAGTAAAAGAATGTTACTAACCGTAATTTCTCGGCAAACCATGCAGGCATCGAAGGGCCCTCTCCACAAACTCTATTGGCATTGTGGCATCACGGAATGGGACGTTCAGGCCCAAGACTGGACGGAGGACGGCCTGGTGAAGCAGTTGGAAAAGCACGATCCCAAGACTTTCAGGCTTCCAATGAATAGGAAGGAGGTCTACGAGAAGTTGTCGCAGGGGGACTGGGCCAATGTGAATGACTGGCAGCTTTTCGGGGGAGACGTTGCAAGTGGCAAATGGTTCCCGGTCTGGTACTATTTGACATCGGCTCAGCAGTTACAGATTAAGGCGGAGGTGTTGCAAATGAATCACATCTCCTACGCCAACGACTACGCAACGAATTGGACGATGGCTACAGTGCGTCAGGACACTTGGGACCTCATTGTTAGAATCATGCATGCGCACGGCGCGGGTATTCTGAAGGGGCAGACTAAGACCCCCACCAAGGGGTCGAGTAAGAAACGCAAGAACTGGACTCCGGAGAGTGAGATCGTTGACATGACTACCGAGACGTCTGGGGCGGAGGAGGCGTTGAAGGATGTAGGTGCCGACCTCAAGAAGAAGAAGTCGGGTGGCAAGGCCAGGTCTAGGCGTGTTCCTCGAAGCGCCGGTAACACGTTGAGTGTCGGTCAGCCGGCACAGCCTTTGCAGCAGGCAATCGTGAAGGAGAGCGAGAAGAAGGAGTTGAACATGTCCTTTTTCCAGAATATGCTCGGGTTTCACTCGGACGTGGAGGTTGATTACTTGAACGGCGTTCTGAAGAAAATCCTGACCACTGAGATCACCATCCAAGAGGCGATTGAAAACCTGAAGAGGTTCAAGGCCCAACGCAACGTTCAGGCCTGGATCGTGTCGCAATCTGGGGTGGAGAATTGGACTGCTTTTGAGAGGAAATACGGTGAGACTTGGGCTTGCCAGGAGGCCATCGAGCGATGCATCAAGGCGGTGAAACAAGGTAAAAGTGGGCGAGGGGGGAGTCAGCTCACGGTTCCCAAGGCCATCGTCCAATTCGTCGCAGACTGCAACACATGGCTTTCCCGGTGTCAGGCCGGAGAGGGAGACCTCGTCAAGTTGCCCGTCAACTACGTCTCCAATACAGTTAAGGTGTGCGTTCTTTCAACATAGATTCTTTGTTGTAATAGTCGTGCTCCTCATGTAGTTGCATGTTTTATTGCGCTAGCAATTTTGGGTCATTCAAATATTAACAAGCGGTTTGCGGTATAATAGGTGGCACTTCCCTCCCCCCTTGTGGAGGATGGTAAGGAGGCACAGGTTGAGAAAGAGTACGAGTGGAAGGAGGTTCAAACCGGCTACATGGTCTACAAAGACGAGTTGACGAAACTCGAGCTTGTCCCGAAGATGAATTACGTGGGGACGATACTGGACGTTATTTACGACTTCGATACGGAGGTGTCAGAGCACGCGTTATCCGAGCCCGACCTGATCAAGTTCATAGATGCCTTTGCGGCGCTCACCACCTCGCCGGACTGGACAATATTGATATTTTGTGGGTTTGCTCAGCAGACCGGGTTCCTGAAGATCCTGGAGAGCAAATGCAACGGTGGGGCCCAGCGCATATGGTGGCGCAAGGAGAACCAGGATGTAGGTGCCAACAAAGCCATCCGGTACAATGTCCTCGAAGCGGCTGTCATCGGGTTCAAAATGGCGGACCACGAGTCCGGGGAAAAATCCACTCGCAAACCATGGATGTGCGACTTCGACTTCTCGTCGAAGGATGCGGAGGCGAACTCGAGGGCGAATGTGTTGGAGGGGTATTCTGTCGTCAAGCAACCCTATCGAGACGATGGGAAAGTGGTATGCGCTCACCAGAAGCCCCAGCACCTGCTAATAGAGCTCATCAACTGCCACATGATGGGACCCGCACCTTTCGCCCGGTTAAACAACGATTCGTCACCCAACTGGATCTTGGATGCGGGGTGTGGGGTCGCGACGGCCACAATGGCAGCTCTCCGGTGCGGCTTGAACGCTGTCGCGTTCGACTCCGACCAAGACATGGTGAATGCAGCCAGTCAGCGGCTTGGGAACATTGCCGACGAGCCTGACGGCGATACGGAATGCATGTCACTCGAGGAAACGGCGAAGCTCAAAGAGGATGCACGCATAGAGGAGGAAAACCTCAAAAAGGCGAAAGAAATCGCCGAGTGCGCTAAGGGCATCGACGAGTTGGTTGGTGACGACGGTGAAGAACCCGCTGGAGATCCACCCGCTGAAACCGGCACGGATTCTGGGCAACCCGAGGCAGGAGAAGGAGAGGAAGGAGAAGGCGGAGAAGAAGAGAGAGAAGGAGAGGCATGAGAAGGCGCACCAGGAGACAGCGATCCCCCCGCACCTACCGACGACGCACCAGCCGAGTAAATAGTGCACGCCGTGCCAAATGCCTGTCTTGAACCTGGAATGAACGCAGATACCGCGTAGACTGTGGTCGCAGTGCTAACAGCTAGTCCTGAACATTAATAAACACATGTACAAAATGAAATTAGTCACTGCATCATATTTTGTATCGTGTTTACCACATTGAATGCTTGCATATGCTTGTGAATTTATTATAAGCACTCATACGTACGTATCCGAGCAGATACCGCGTAGACTGTGGTCGCAGTGCTAACAGCTAGTCCTGAAAATTAATAAAACACATGTACAAAATGAAATTAGTCACCGCATCATATTTTGTATCGTGTTTACCACATTGAATGCTTGCATGTGCTTGTGAATTTATTATAAGCACTCATACGTACGTATCTATTAGCCTCACCGGCACCCGCGTTTATACGTGCGTCTCGCGTCTCGTCGGAAAATACGTTATTTTCGTACGCCTTGGAATTATTTAGCTATCTATAATTAAATTGAAAAATGACATTCCATAATGTCGTTTTCATCGAATAGCGTGTTCTGAATAAATGACCCGCCAATTTGCAGACACAACCCCACACATGTTCGTTTTGAGAAATACTGGCCGTATTATTACGTTTGATAGCTCAAAATGTCGGGCTCGATGTCCTCGATTAGGCTATATCAAAATTACGGTTCGAATAGATGAGTACGGCGTGAGTTACGGGCAAAATGGTAAATGACCTTGGATAATGGCGGGCCGAAGGCGGGCCGAACCAAAATACACATACAATATGTGTGTTTTACTTCTCCGTGCCGGCCGAAGGCCGGCCGAATGAATAAACGTGACGGACCGAGTTGGCCGAAGGCGGGCCGATGGAAAATTCGAATGCGGGCCGAGTCACGTCGGCGGAAGATATCTTCCCTGTTACGCACACCTATGGACTCTAAACTTGTGATATCGAGACCAGCAGACCCTGACCTCACTCTGGTAAAGCCCTATCGGTCTATCCTTGGGTCTCTGCTCTGGCACAGCAGGACTTCACGGCCAGATATCTACTATGCAGTTATTTATCTATCACAGTTTGTGGCCTCGGTCCCTCAGAGGACTCAATGAAAGCTCTTATCAGAATTGCACAGTATCTGGACTGCACGTGTGCTCACACTGTTTGTGTACTCCGATGCTGACCTGGCCAGAGACTTGGAAAACTCAGCTAGGTCATACTCTGGCATGGTGATATTCTTCTGTGGCATGATTCTACAGTATGGTACAGTCCGACAGACTATCACAGAGACATCTTCTACAGGTTCAGAATATGTTGCAGCATCTACTGCAGCTCAGCGGGTAGTATCTCTCATGTTTATGCTGACAGAAATATTCGGCTATATCCAACACCCTATTCAAGGACAGCCACCCTCTTCTACTGGACTTGATTCTGAGATCACTGAAGCAGAGCGAGTCGCCACTGACATTGCATTCAGTTACCCTGGATTGCAGCCGGGCACTCTCCTTACCAAACTCCTGGACTACACTACACCTACGGGTACAGGAGTCGGTGGTGTCAGGCCTGATGGCAAGTCAATGACAGATGAACTCGAGATTTATTCAGAATCAGACCGCCGGCCAGTAGACTATCAGAATATGAGAAGCACAGAATACCTACTGCGAGAACAGGTGTTCCGCTCGGATAAACAAACTGGCTAAGCTCCCATAAACAGTCCGGCCGAGTGCTTTTATCATGCATCTCGGAAACCCGGATAATACGAAGTAATGACTGACAGTACAGTACTACTGTACTGTCATCCTAGCTACTAGCGGAGTCACGGTTCCGATCAGAGACGGGTCAGGCTAGGGGCTATCAGAGCCCATAATGATAACCCTGAACCTAAAGTCCAGCACACCACCCGGAGCTGTGACTGTAGCCAATAGGGCTAGGCAAGCGGAGCTAACTAAACAGATAACAAACAGCACTTTACTGGAAACAGATATACTTCTAGCTGGGTGCCCGGGGACTTGTCCCGGCACAACCCACCACTGCGGCTAAGGCTAATCACACCTCCAGGTTTTGAGATAAGCAGACTCAGCCACTGTTAAGCCGGTCGGCAGAGCCGAGTTCAGCAGACGGATTCCAATCAAGAAAAGCATCCGAGGTCAACTGAGAAGATAACTGAAAGGTGTTGACACCACCAGACCCAAGTGGGTCAGGCGGATCCCAGAGTGGAGTGGCAAAACCATCGGACTGCAAAGCCGCTGAGGTCGATTGAGAAAAGAACGGTGCCACATCACGCGGCGGCAATGACGAACCAGTAGTAATCACAGGCGGGCAAAGGGAATCCAGTAATGCATCACCGGGATGAACCGCACCGTAGCCGTAGGTGGCTCCGGGCTCAACCAGGCCCCTGACACCACCGCCGACCACGAGTGTTGGCATCGCCGTAGCACCGAAGAGAAATGTAGCCACCATGAAGAGACTGAGAGCAAATTCACCGATGCCAAATGGCCTGGAGCCTCTGGGAACCCCGAACCGCCGAAATGCTGCAGCCGTCGGCGGTGCACCCCCCTCAATCTCAGACAGACACCGGGAGAGTAGTCGGAGCCCTCCCCATCATCATCGGAGTCACAGACGTCAACAGGCTCAGGGTCAATGTCAAACCAGTCAGGGTGGACAGAGTTGAATGTTTGGAATGAATTGTCAGTAGGAGCCATCGGGCCGAGAGCCAGAGAGGCAGACGGCGGCACAAAGGCGGCACGTCCGATCTCATGTAAGCCCACTGGCTCACCATGCATGCACGGGCGCAGAGGCCTTCGGCAGCAGCTGCTTGTCAGTGGTCGGCTCAGCGACACCACCAGCAAGCGGACCGCTGACCGCAGCAAATGCAACACGGCCAATGGAAAGATGCTCAGCAGGTGCAGACTCAGCAGAGGCAGCAACATCCTTGAACTGCTGCAGAGCCGTAGGCTCTGGAGCAAAGGAATGCGCAGACAGCTCACAGATTTCGGGTTGCCCCACGAGAGCACACAAGTGCTCCATGGACCCCTCATCCCCAGCGTCGTAGTACCGCTGAAAACGAAGGGCAAGCACGTCGGAGTCATAAGACTCGACGGCTTGGCAGTAGGATGCCGAAATGGACAGTGGGTGAGTGTCCTTGTGAGGACACTCACTCAGCCAATGCTTTGACCCAACGGCGCGGCACTTCTCGTGCCTGCACGTTGGGACAAAGGTGCCAGACCGCTTGTCAAAAGCCACCTCGGAGAGGCGGAGTGAGCAAGCGGTTGCACTCCAGGTCGGTGGAAGTTGCGCGGAGTGTGTTTCCCAGGAGGCGGCTTGGAGCCACCCCTCTTAAGGGAATCCACATCCCGCTGCAACTTGGCCAACTGAGCACTGAGCCGATCAATGGCCGAAGCCAGGCCAGTGTCAGTGGCGCAAGATGCAACAGACATGGGCCGACCCGCAGTGCGCTTGCCCGAGAGCCGCCCACAGCGGTACTGCTCACGGACTCGCGCCTGCAAGGTGAGCAGACTCACAGCCGCACGCTGGTCAGCTCGAGCAAACGAGTCAACCAGCGTGGCGTAAGCCGGTCCAGACAGGGCAGAGAGGAATTGCCTTTTAACAGCGTCTTCGGGCAGCGTCTGCAGACGCTGTGCATCCCGAAGACAACTGTTAAAAAGACGAATGCCAGAGTCAGGGTCACTTTCATCCGAGATTCTCACTTCAAGCAGCTCAGCAAAAGACTCGAACGGAGTCGAATCATCAGCAAGCATACGCACCACCTCGAGGGTGGCACGTTTGCCATCAGCAGGAACATCAGCCCCAGAAGCCTCCACCCAATTACGGGCAGGAGACCCTGGTGCGGTCAGCAGCAACAGCACAGAGTACAGGAGTTCATTGGCAGTAGGCATGACAGGGACATCAGCATCAGTCAGCTCAAACAGGGGTGCAACTGCCTGTGCCTGCAGCGTGAAAAGCTGCTTAATCTCGGAGATCAGCTGTGAAAAAATGTCCGAAGCTGACGATTCACTGCCATGAAATTTTGCCGTTTTGTCCCCCAAAACCTTGGTTGCCGCTGTCTTAGCGCACTGAACATCGAACGAATCCTTCCGTAATCGCTGCACGAGCGTTGCAGTCGCAGCCGGCTCGTCAGCCGAAGCCAAATGTGGCGTCGTGGGGGTAGCCGAATTTAATGCCCCAACATCATCGAAAATAGTCGCTAACTTACGCGCCCTAGCGCGTGTACGTGGCCTTTGCGGTGTATTCATCTCCAAATTGACGGTGAGATGGGGAGCGTGGGCTAGCGTGGCGGCAGCAGTTAGATCAATAGTTGCAGCGGCCAATCCCTGCAGAAGTCTCAGCGTCAAAACCAACATCAAACAGGTCATGAGCCGATTGGCTAAAAGTGGTTGCGACCCACAATACGCGGAATGCCCTCTCCACCGGCCAGGTGAAACGTAAAAAGAAGCCATAGCGAGCGACGATACTGCTGCCGAAGAATGTTCCAAAACTGATCTCCACCTCAAGGATAGGCCATACCGCGAAAAGACGAACTACTGCCTAAGGGGGCGCCCACCCCATCTCTGTGTCAAAACTTAGCCAAACATGGCAACAGCTAGGCGTTGTGCCATCAGAATTACTAGGGAAGTGGTGACGCGCATAACCTGCGAGAACAGGTGTTCCGCTCGGGTAAACAAACTGGCTAAGCTCCCATAAACAGTCCGGCCGAGTGCTTTTATCATGCATCTCGGAAACCCGGATAATACGAAGTAATGACTGACAGTACAGTACTACTGTACTGTCATCCTAGCTACTAGCGGAGTCACGGTTCCGATCAGAGACGGGTCAGGCTAGGGGCTATCAGAGCCCATAATAATAACCCTGAACCTAAGGTCCAGCACCTACCAGCCTCAGCAACCTGCCCCAGATTGGAGCTTCCAGTTCCTCTTCTCCTGGATAATGATGCATGCAGATCTATTGCTGAGAACATTCCGCTATCCCAGAAAAATCAAGCATGTTCTGGTCAGATTCTATATGCTCAGAGACTTTGTTAGACTGGTCTGGATCATATGCTGGAGGGTACCTTCGGAGAAGAACCTGGCTGACCCCTACACCAAGCCGGTTCCTCCCACCAAGAACACCGTGCCCTACTTCAACATGCTCTTTGACAGGTAGCACTTCACTTGTGTCGCATGATCTTTTATTTTTGTCGCACCATGCGACATATCAATTATATTCTGGGACGACAAAAGTGAGTACGGGACTCATTATTGTCGCAGTGCGACAAACAGTGAGTCCGGGGCTGATTATTGTCGCAGCGACACAAAGAAGACTATATTTTTGAACTGAATCTACAAAACTTATACAAAAGATTATGGAGTATACCATATCACAGTTTACGGAAGAAAAGAAACAATTTGACAAGCTAGCATATGCAAATTAACTAACAATTGGCAGGGAAATGTGCTCACGTTAGCACAGCATGCACTATTTTCTACTCTATTTTAATTACATAACTATGCTTATACATCTTAACAATAAATGTGCAGTGCATACTGTTATTAAGTCAGGTACAAACAAAACAAATCCTATAAAAGATTGACTTCTAAGTTCTAAAATCTAAAGGCTAAGCAGGTTGCTGGATACAGCAACATGCAATTCGCCAGCGATAAAGGTGAACCTGAATTACCTGCACACAGCGAATGCGAAAACGTCAGAACGAAGTGAAAAAATATTGCAATCATCACAAAAACACGCAGGCAAATACGCATTGGAAGCCAATAAGCAAAATAATTCAACACTCTTCACAATTTCCACACCGTAACATGCGTCTCGACAACGAGCATGAGATATTTGAAATACCTGCACACGGTAATCGCAAACAGGTCAGAAATAAAATGAATAACAAAACCAAACGTACACGCAACGACCAACAGCACACATGCGAAACAGGCGTTCAGGAATGCGAAACAGGCGTTCAGGAATGCGAAACAAACGTGCAGGAGTGCGGCGAAACAGGAAAACGTGAAAAGTATCCTGCAAAATTACGGAGGGAAAAGTCAGTGAGAGAGGTGGGGCTCGAACCCACGCTGCACAAACTGTGCAGACATCGCCCTCGAAAAATAGACTCACCACAGGAGAAACAGAACGAATACAAAACAGAAGCTCGAAAACCAAAAGTAAATTCCTGCAAAATATCAGTCAGTGAATGCTTGCGACAACATCAAAACGACGGGCAGCGGCACAGCCCGTCAGCCGGCCTACAAGAATGCCGCCAGCAATACCCGAATGTTGCTGGGGGCGTCACACATATAGCAAAAACGAACGCGACCTGTAGAACAATGAAACACAACTCTGCAAGGATGTTAGGATATACCGGAAATTAGTTAGTATGAAGGGAAAAAATACATGCAGCAGTACAAAGCAGGGCACAGCAAAAAACATTGTGAGGTGCGCCGCTAAACGAAAGGGTCAAGAATGAATGTGAGAGTCAACATCGAGATATCTCATATGTGAAATCAGCCAGCCGCGGCCCGCGTGGGTCTCACCGGTGAACCGATTTCGCCATGACATGACATGCGTTGCCATGTCATGTAGTCACACAGTGGGATTCCATTGTTCCCCTTCTGTCCCATTTTACACCTGTTCTCGACAGGTGTAAAATGGGACAGTAGCAGTAGGGGACGGTACAGTATGGTTTCGGGTACTGTATGGCATTCAACTGTGACACTGTAATCTTCGTCGCAAATCCATGCCATGTCAGCATGTCTGCCAGGTGAATTTTTGTTGTCGTGTCGCAAACCCATGCCATGTCAGCATGTTGCGAAAGTCTGGAACCAGTCGCATCGCATTTGTCGCGAGGGAGCCACACTTAAGGGCTTTTTGTGGTGCAGTTTTTTAATTTACCAATATATAAATCGAAACTGATCGCGTCGCTGATTGGCTTATCCATCGTCTGCAAAACCATCTCGTTTTTGTCGTGTGATCCCTTTCCCTTGTCGTCCCATATTCATGGTGCCTATCTCAGGCGCTCGCACTTCTTATTGGCGGTTATGGGCGATCAGTCCAAAACATCTCATGTAAAACACCCTGAAATCTGTAGCACGTGCGCCTTCTATAATTATACAAAAAAACGTGCTCCTTGTACGTGCACAGTCAGCTTATGGTATTTCGCGTGTGACCCATATTCATGGAGTTTATCTAATCTCATGGCTCCTCTGATTGGCGATCAGTCGGAAATATCTTTTATACGCCATCTGAAATCTGTCTTGCTGATAACTTCTGCATGAATATCCATAATTCGATACTACGCCCAGGAATATTCTATGCGTCTCTGATTGGCGGCAATGCTCCACCGATTTGTATAACTCTCCTGCTTGCCATCTTAAGGTGACCGGTGTGGACTGCAATATAATTATATATGGGCGGTTACTCCCGATCTGACAGGGAAATCACACTGTTTCCGTAAAAAAGGGCCCCAAAGGTGGACAGTTCTGGTAGTATCGTGTGCGTCGATGTCACTTTTTCCAGGAAAACCTGTTTCGCTCCTATAAGGGAAACGCAGGACCTTGCAGCTTTTTTTTGAAAAAGCTGCGAACCGTCGGTGTATAATGTTGAGTATAATCGGATCTGTTTGCGACACGACAAAAAAAATACACCTCGCGACACAAAAAAGGCGCTTCCTCTTTGACAGCTACATGGATATGCAAAAGGCAGTGATTCAGGCTGCCAGATCTTTTGGATTTTCGACATGGAGGCCTACTCAGAAAGCAACAACATGATCTGACTGTGAGTACCCTCTGTTTTGTCCTATTTTGAGTTTTGTATCTGACTGTGCTTTGCAGGTACTTTGTTGCAGATACTTTATGATTTGGTTTTGAAAATATGTACAGAATACAACCAACCGATAGATTGAGAGTTAACCTAGAGGTTTAGCAAGCATGCACAAGACCTGTTATGTGAATGTTGCATGCCGTACCTTGACTCCTACGACCTTATGTACCCTTCGGGGACCCGTGACCGGCACCTGTCTCGTACGTTAGAGCCTCTGCCTCCACCCGCTGTGACCCTCCCTACATCTTCCTTTGTCTGTAAGTCTGACGGTGACGGGGTGACCTGGACCTGCCTTCGGGTACTCCTTGTCATTTCCCTGACGAAGCATCCGGCTGCTTGGCACCGCGGTGTGCGGACCTTCAGGGCACAGCAGCATACTATTCCCCCGGTGGAGGAGTGGCACTAGAGACAGGGAGCTGATAGGCCTGCAAGGACCGTGCGGACTTTGTCCGACTTTTTGGGGTTTTCAGCCCTGGCAGGCATGATTGTGGTTCTTTCTGATATGGTCTGGAGATTGGTATGAGTGTATGCATTCTGGTCTGCCCACCTCACTCGAGGTGGTGTGCTGGATTTGGCACGCCGACAGTGTCATCGTCATCTGTGTCATCACCGATATGGCTCGACTACTATGACTTCTTCACTGTCATCAGCGCCATCTCCGATATCGACTTCGGTAGTCAGACTGTTCATAGCATTTGTCATTTCCACACCTGACACCTTAGGGGCTGTCATCACACTCTTTCGGCGGAAGCTATAACACATCGTATTATCTTGTGTATAGCTTCACAGTTTCACGGTTGACATATGCGAGCGTAGCACCCGACTTGTAGTGCTTCACTGTGTGTTTGTTTTCACAGAATCCGGGATCTGCTTCCAGTCACCGAATCTGTGCGGGGATGCTTCCTAGCGTTCATAATACCTTATATTAAACATTATTCGCTTCTAATATATCGCGAAGACTTGTCAATCTCTTCATTAATCTACCCTGCGCACTAGGTTTTCACAGTGTAAAGCGCTTAAGAAGCGCGAACGGAAGCGGACAGATTCCAGAAAGATACCGGTGTGATTTCGATAACGGCTTAGATGACCTTCCGATTTAATCGAACGGCTGCTCGTAATTTATAAGCAATGAAAAATATAATTCGCATCTGAGGAATCAAACAGGTATCCATCGCGCTTTTCATTACACTCTTAATACGCCGTTCATTACACTCTTAATACGCCGTACGAC